>OZ024832.1:62678088-62971103 GCA_964016985.1 Anodontia alba | reverse complement strand
TGATGATTTCGATTCAGGATTCCATCTATACCTAGTCCATATTTCCAGATCATCGTCTGAACTTAAATTGCTATGTCGCGTATTCAGTTCAAGACGGATACTACAAAATAGTGGAAATAGTGAAAAATGTACAGATCTATCCATATCACCAATACCAAAGTCATTGAAGTTGTCGTTATTCTCGCAGTACCTAGATAAATTGCTTAATATTGGTACTACTTGGTTTGAACAGATGGTTGATCAAAATATCTCACTGAACTTCTGTTTATATAAAGCTATTTTCCGGATACAGAAGCACATTGTTTGCTCTTTTAATTTATCCATTACGAAAACACGCCTATTCTAATATATTGAAAATTTCACCACCAAAAATTTAAAAGTTTTCCGATAAAAATTCTGAATTCTGATAGTTTTCATATTTCTGTTTAAAACATAGATTATGGGTACTCGTTAGAACCGCCTCGCCGAGGGGGTTCTAATGGGTACCCACAATCTATGTTTTTAAACAGAAATAAGACAAATAATGTATACCCCTGTGAACTCCAGTTTTACTATATAAAAGTGGGGTTTAAGGGGGTCAAAATTATATAGGTATGTTTTCGATAGAACGATAGCCAACAAGTATAAGTGGCAAGTAGGTATGCACACGTGATGAATACTTTCTTTGTTTTATATATATATATATATATATATATATATATATTATATATATATATATATATATATATATATATATATATATATATATATATATTTTTTTTTTTTTTATGGTAAATAAAAGGCATCGTTTGGTGAATGATGACTGCTTTAAACTTAAATAAAGCGGAATTCGGCTAGAACTGATAACCGCTTTTAACGCTTAGCATGCCGGATAAATGTTTCAGTAGACAGACGACATTTTTAATATTTTTCTTATTATTCCCAGACAATCAACTTTGGCATTTTAATGCAAACTTAGACAATTTGAATAAAATGCCAAAGCTTATTTTCTGGAAAAAATATCAGCAAAAATATCATCGATTGGTCGCCTATGGAATCTGTCCAGAGAGTGATAAAGGTTAAGTCTCAGGTTGTCAATCGATCTTACCCTAGAAAATGAAAGGACGTGCCCTTAATGGTTTCGTTTGAGTTATGGTTGAATTATAACAGGGAAAGCCACTTAGCTACTGTAATATGTAACTCCACAGAGATTGTTTTCCTATTTTGTTCAGATTTTAATTCATTGAGATATACATTAAGAACATAGACATGTATCTAAGCACACTTTATCTACAGTTCTGTAAGTAAATTTCTGTTAATACGCGATTCATCTGGCCTTGCGACATATTGAACATATGGACTGGTTGCTGAGAAAAGGAACTTTTAACAAATGCGAACAGCCAAGATCTAGACCAACCTGCGCATCCGTGCAGTCTGTCTGGATATTCTCTGTTCGCCTACACAATAAAGAGACCTTGTTAAATATATAGGACTAATAGCAAAGATCTTGACCACACCCTTTTCTGCACAAACTGTTCTAGGGCTTCACCATTCGTATATGCCCTAAGGGCCCTTTCTGTCGGCCGGCAGACCATATATCATCGATACCCCATTCAACTTGAATACTCATTTTCCATATCTCAAATCGGAATCGCCGTAGAAAAATAGTCTTAAAGACATTTGCTAAAGATTCCGCAAATGGGCCGCGCCAAGCCAAAATGTATCTTCGAGCATACACAAAATGCACAGATTCAGTCAGCTTGCGCATACATTTGGTCTTCATCGATACATTTTAAAGTGGCCATTGATTCTGTTAGCGGAAACCAAAGCTCTTCATCGAGACCTTTCATACTGCATTAATCCACCTTTTTCTTACTTGATAATCAAATCTTTCTAATTTTCCATTGTATATGGTGATAATACCATGGCTTACATAAGAGTAAAGAGGAATAATACCTCTTTTTCTATATGAGCCGCAAAGTGGGAAGGCGTACCTTCTAATATGTGTGCCCAACGAAGATTCAGATCAGCCTGCGCATCCGCGTAGACTGATCAGAGTTTTTGTAATCCGCACAAAAAACTTTCTTTGGTTATCCAAAATGCCCCCAGCAGATATTCAGATCAGACGGTACGAACGCGCAGGCTGATTTGAATCTTTGTTGGGCGCACATTTTGAAAGGTACATTTCCTGACGTTGGGTCTCATTTGTCATCGGTATTTTTATATAACATCTTTTTAGCACTAGATAAAATGGTTGTACAGGTGTACAGTTTTCTGACCTCTCCGCAAAAGAAAACATGTTGTAGGTACTCTTTAGAAGAGTACAAATTCAATGTTAGGTTTAAAATGTCATCCAGGATTATTGCTAAGAACAGTACATTTTACATAGGTATTTAACCTTTACAATCTCTAGACAGATGGCGCAGATGACATTGTACAATTATTGACTGTCGAGTCATTGGACAATATCAGATGTCGACCAGAGAATACCAATATTGACGGAGATGATGGTCGACATCACATCATGTTAAATGACTTAATAGTCAACAATTGTTTTACTATATAATTACTCCACTGACTGAATTTCAGATGCAATTTTCAGGGTGAAACGTTTACTGTCGACTTTATATATATATATATATATATTGCGCAGCGTATAAGGCGCAAAAATAGCTGTATTTCCGCTAACCCGACCGATCCTGTTTCAAACACCCTATCTTTTTTATCAGTAAAATGCAAAATAAAAAAGTAAAGCACCGACCCTCAAGAAAATACCTGTATTTTCATAAAATTACAGGCCCGACCATGTTATTTTCTGGAGAAATAAAAACAGTTTGCCCTACCTACCGACATGTTATCGGAAACACAGCTATTTTTTACGCCTAATCACTCCACTGTCTGAACTTCTGATGCGACGTTCTGTGTAAGATGTTAGAAAACAATGCGACTGACAATGTCCGCAGCGTTTCCGGCTGATGTGGTTTGTTGAATCTACAATTGGGTCAAACTACAACAGTGGTTCCCATATTTGAATAAAGTTCAAACAACAAAACGATATCCAGCAAGAATTCCACTGTCCAGTTTTAGAGGGTGGTGTCGCCTGGAAAATCTATTTTGGAAGCTAATGTCCACTGGAAAATCTAATTCTAGAAACCAATGCCTCATGGATCAGTGGATATCAGATATTTCAGACCTTAAAGAGTACGTTCTTGGCCAGTGAGAGAACGTCTATATATAGATTATATCATTATTTGAAAAAGTTTTCATATTTTCCCAGGAAATCCGCCTTGACATAGTATGCAAATTTTCTACTTTCCTTTTGGAGTAAGCACATTTCCAGACAGGAGGCCAAAACAATGGTCACAGTTGTCTCTCCTACCAGTGAATCAGTTCCCCTTTAAACGTCAGCAGGAACTCTAATACTAAATCAGTGGGCCTTCAGTAAGCTCATCGTATCGGACATTTCAAATCCTATGCTTGTTATTATTATAATACAAACGTCGCTTGTTTTACTTACTACATGTACATGTATGCAACTGCACTGACTGCCACTCTGTGCTCGACTATAATATGTAAACGCAAAAACTCTAATTTAAATGTGTTGGTGCTACCAGTTAAGTTAAAAACTATCGGTATTCACTGTAAGTATGCAGACAGACAGGCCGGAGCAAGAAGTGTAGATCCAGATCAGATGTCGCAGGCATATCAACAGGTACGCAAACGGAATTGTTAGCGTGAGGTAAGGAGAAAGAGCGATTGCAGCCCTGCAAACTACGTTAGTAATATGAAGAGTCCCAATAAAACCGAGACGCTGATTTTCGTTCGTTTAATGTATTTGTTCCAAGGCAACATTTATAGACTTTGTTTGAACATGTCAAGCTTCTTCATACAGCATGTATGGATTGGAGTCCCATAGTTTATTCCTTATTTGGATTACATTCGGTAAGTGTGTGCGTTTATAAGTCTTTTTTTTATTATTATTTAGGGACCTCAATGCGAGCCGAACAATCATTTTGTGGTTTTACATCACCTAGGGTGATGAGTTAGTGCCAGTAGAAGCTATTTAAACCACGAGTGTAGTTTTTGTTCTGCTTACTGTTCGTAGTCGGTTGTTCTGGTGTTGGTGATTGTTCTATGTTTGGCCTTGTGGCTGCCCGTTGCGGGGCATTTTTTTTTAGATTTTGTCCTCTTTGTTATCTAGTTATCTATTTCGTCTTATTGTTGTGTTGAGTGGCCTGTGGCCTTCTTGCTGGGGAAAAGGGGGCTGGTTGGTTTGCATTACGAAAACACGCCTATTCAAATATACTTCAAATTTTACCACCAAAAAATTAAAATTTTCGGATAAAAATTCTGATATTTTTCATATTTCTGCTCAAAACATAGATTGTGGGTACTCGTTAGAACCTCCTTGATGAGACGGTTCTTACGAGTGCTACAATCTATGTTTTTGAGCAGAAATAAGAAAAATAATGGCAGAAATAAGAAAAATAATGTAAATTCCTGTAAACCCCAGTTTTACTATATAAAAGTGGGCTTTAAGGGGGGTCAAAATTACATAGTGTGATGGCTATTGTTTAGTCTGTGGGTTATATATTGCCTGTCATGGTTACTTTGCTGTTACTCTTAGTGTTATTTGTAGGCAATGATCTGTGATTGTGGCTATTCTGTCCTCTTCTAGCTTTGCAACTGTATGCAGAGTATTGGGAAATAGAATTAAGAAATTAAAAGCAGTTGTTAAAATTGTTAAAGACAATTGGTATTTGTATTAGACACAAAGCCTTATTCATTACTACCAAATGAATAGCTAGGTAAATAGCAACAGTTTAACGAGATCATGGTTTGTCCTAGATAAAAAGGCAAACAAACATCTTTCATGTATTATACAGATGAATTGATTGCTAAGAAATTATTTTTGGCAAACACTTAATATCACCCGCAGAGTTAACGCGTACTTTCACATTAGCACGCTGTATACTTTTATTTTTCTATTCGGCTTCCAGACAAACGTAGGAACACTTGCAGGAATATTAATCTTAAGGTGTTTAGATATACTTGATGCGGTGTTCTCAATTTTAATAGAAGAAACCGCAACTAATACTCATGTGCTTTGTAATTGCTGTATTTTCTTGGTATGTTCACTCATGTTTATTTATTTTTATTGTTGCTTGCCTGCACATTCGTAACACAGATCTACTGTAAAAGGAAGAAAGTTGCTCCCAATGAGATTTGTTTTTTTTTTCTGTTAGATTAGAACCCTTGTTAGAAAAGCGAAAAACTATTATACCATGGTTAACTTCTCTCTAAAAGTACTTACAGTCCCTATAGACAAAACGGCACTTGCTCAAGCCAGAGGTATAATAATATAGCAAAGGGTTCACAACCAAGATACAGAATTTTGATCAGTGCCTTCAAAGGTTATAACTTGGAAATAATCATTCCAAATTATAACTGTTAAAGGCAGTGATCCAATTTTAATGAAACGACTAATTCTGGCAATATTATTTCACATTCGACCATGAATGCGCTTGAACTGATCATTATCCAAATGTACCTCGTATTCTCTGCATTTCATTTGTAATGCCGCATATTCAAATTACTTTTCGTGTTGCTCTTTTCGTTTGTTTGTTTGTGTTGAGGTTTTACGGCCCAGTCAACCCAATGGGGTCATGTCGAGCGCGGTCAGTTTACCTAACCACACGTTTACTGGGCAGGCTTAGTCCTCTAAGCGGTTAACCAGTATTGTGCGCATTCTTTCGCCAGAAACTGACAACTGCCCTTCTTGAATCAGCGGAAGGGAGAGAATGACCGTAGAAAATATTTCATGATCAATCTCCACGAAAGAATGTTGCCGACCTCGGCGGGGGTTGAACCCGCGACCTCCTGGTCTCCAGTCGGACGGCGCATCCAACTGAGCCACCGAGGCCAGTTGCTCTTTTCGTACCAACGCTTATACGGGGTATCAGATGGGAACGTATCCTTCTTCATCGGAATAACAGAAGAGAGGGCCATGATGCCCTATATCGCTCACCTGAATAGTATAGCACTTACAGCACCTGACCTAGAAATAATCAAGAGAAACATTCTGACCGAGATTCATGATGATTATGTTAACAAGTAAGATAATGTATCATGTCTAACAGATTATTAAATATAGGCCAAGTTCAAATATGGAAGCGGCCATGCTAAGAGGTATGCATGTGCTAAGTGTCACTGGCTGTTGGACCAATAGTTACTGAGAAACTGACTTAAACGCAACAATTAATAAAGTCGGTGGACCGTGAAATATAGGTCAAGGTCAAATATGGATGACTGTTGGACCAATAGTTACTGAGAAACTGACTTAAACGCAACAATTAATAAAGTCGGTGGACCGTGAAATATAGGTCAAGGTCAAATATGGATGACTGCATGGATGAAGTGCCAAGTAGCACTGCTATAGGACCAATAGTTACTGAGAAAATGACTTAAACGGAAAAACATAAGAAAGTCACTGAACAATGAAATATAGGTCATAAGTGACTCAGTTCCAAACATGACCTAGAAATCATAAAGACAAACATTTTGAGCAAGACTTACAATAATCAATTCAAAAATGCGAACTCAGAGTATTAACAAAGTTTTTTCCTTTAATTTGTCCTGGTGACCTATTTCTTGACCACAATTGATCAAGTTTTGAACATGACCTAATATCATCAAGGCAAACATTTTGCTCAAGATCCATGATGATCGCTCCAAAAGTGTGACCTCTAGAGTGTTAAAAAGGTTTTCCTTTGATTTGGCCCGTTGACCAAGTTTCTGACCCCAAGTGACCCACTTTCAAACTTGACCTAGAAATCATCAAGACAAACATTTTGAGCAAGATTCATAATGATACTTAAAAATGTGACCTATAGAGTGTTAACAAGGTTTTCCTTTGATTTGGCCTGGTGACCTAGTTGTTGATCCTAAATAACCCAGTTTCAAAGTCAACCTAGAAATTATCAAAACTTATAAGCAAGATTCATGATAATTACCTAAAAACGAGACCTCTAGAATGTTAACAAGTTGTTTTTCGTTGATTTTTGCCTAGTTTTTTTTTATGCCTCCAACTTCGGAGGGGCATTTTGCTTCTGGGGCGTTCGTTCGTCCGTCCGTCCTTCTGTTCGTCACGCATTTTGATGCATAGCATAACTTTAGACACGTGCATGCTACTATTTTGAAATTTCTTATATGGATTCCTCATGAAAAAAAAATAGCCGACACATACATTTTCTCGACAGGGTTGTGCCCCTTTCCTGAGTTATTGCGCTTTGAAAAAGCATTGATGCAATTTTGCAGCAAAATACCTCTAAAACTATTGTAGACAGAGTCTTGAAACTTCATGCGTAGACTGGTAGTGATGAGTAAACGACCTGATTAACTTTTGAATAAATTCTAAAAATACTTCACGAGTTATGGCCCTTTATAATTTTGAACAATTTTACCTTGTCAGCAAAAGATCTCAAAAACTGTTCGTGCTAGAGCCTTGAAACTTGATAAATTAATTGGTAATGATGAGGAGATTATCTGATTAACCTTTGAATAAATTCTGAAAAATATCTCATGAGTGATGGCCCTTTGTAAATTTAGGGAGTTTTACATTGACAGCAAAATATCGCAACTGTTAAAGCTAGAGCCTTGAAACTTGATGAATAGATTTGTAGTGATGAGTAGATGACCTGATTAACTTCTAAATAAATTCTGAAAAATACTTCACGAGTTATCATTTTACCTTGTCAGCAAAATATCTCAAGAACTGTTAAAGCTAGAGCCTTGAAACTTGGTGAATTGATTGATAATGATGAGTAAATGACCTGATAAACGTTTAGATAATTCTAAAAATATTTCAAGAATAATGACCCTATGTAAATCTAGGCATTATTCCTTGTCAGCACAATATCTCCAAAACTATTAAAGCTAGAGGAAGAGATTGGTAGTGATGAGTAGATGACCTGATAAACAAATTCTGAAAAATACTTTATGAGTTATAGCCCTTTGTAAGTTTAGGCAGTTTACCTTGTCAGAAAATATGTCAAAAACTGTTGGTGCTAGAGCCTTGACACTTAGTGAATTAATTGGTAATGATGAGTAGATGACTTGATTATCTTGTGAATAAAATTAATTCTGCAAAATATTTCAAGAGTAATGGCCCTTTGTAAATTTGGGCATTTTTCCCTTGTCAGCAAAATATCTAAACTACTGTTGGAGCTAGAGCCTCATAACTTGATAAAAAGAATGGCAGTGATGAGAAGGAAGTTTGAAGGGCCTATTGCTTCTGGGCATGAGTAATGCCCCTTTGTAAATCTGGGCATTTTTCCCTTGTCAGCAAAATATCTCACTGTTGGAGCTAGAGCCTCATAACTTGACGAATAGATTGGTAGTGATGAGACGATGACCTGATTAACTGTTGAATAAATTCTGAAAACAATATTTCAGGAGTTATGGCCATTTGTAGAGTGGGCCATTTTTACCTTGTATTATCTTTAGAGGCAAGCATAATGTTGGGTTTTTACAAACAGAATTTCTAGTTACCCCCAAGTGATCCCGTTTGAACCTGACCTAAAATCATCAAGACAAATATTTTGAGCAAGATTCATGATGATCACTTAATAAATATGACCTCTATGCTGTTAACAATGTTTTCATATGATTTTACCCTGTGACCTAGTTTTTAACCCCAAATGACCCAGTTTCGACCTGGAAATCATCAAGACAAACATTCTGAGCAAGATTCATGATAATTACTTCAAAATAGAGACATCTAGAGTGTTAACAATTTTTCTGTGATTTGGCCCGGTGACCTAGTTTTTTTTACCCCAAGTGATCCAGTTTCAAACTTGACCTAGGAATCATCAAGGCAAATAGTTTGAGGATGATTCATGATGATTATTAAAGTAAGATATCATAAAGGCAAATATTCTGGTAAAATTTCAGAGAGTTGAACAGGTTTTAAAGAAATCTGACCTAGTGACCTATTTATTTTGCCCAGCATGATCCACAGTCAAACGTGACCAAGATGTTTAAAAAACAAGTTTCTGATAAAGTTTCGTGAAGACTGAAGTAAACCTGGTAGCTCTAGCGGGTGAACAAGATTTTATAGACCTAGTGACCTAATTTTTGACCCAACATGATTCGCATTCAAACTTGACCATGATATCATCAAGGCAAACATTTTGGTAAAGTTCTTTGAAGATTAAAGTAAAACTGTGGCCTCTAGAGGGTGAATAATGTTTTAAAGACATTTGTCATAGTGACCTAGTTTTTAATCAAACCTGTCATATATTCGAACTTGACCGAGATGTCCTAAAGTCAAACATTCTTATAAAGTTTCATGAAGATTGAAGGAATTGTGGCCTCGAGAAGTTGAACAGGGTTTTGACGAAATTTGACCTAGTGACCTTGTTTTTGACCCAACATAATCCAAATTCAGATTTGATCAATATATCATCAAATGTAATGTTCTGGTAAAAATTCATCAAGATTGAAATAAAACTGTGGCCTTTAGAGGGTCAATGAGTTTTTAAACAAATCTGACCTAGTGACCTTCTTTTTAATGCAACATGACCCATATTCAAACTTGAGCAAGATATCATTAAAACAAATTTTTTGGTAAACTTCCATGAAGATTTAAGCAAAACTGTGACCTTTAGAGAGTGAAATAAGTTCTCAAAAAATAGACCTAGTAAACTCGTTTTTTATCCAACATGACCCATGTTCAAACTTGACAGAGATATCACCAAGAGAAACATTCTGGTAAAAAGTATAAAGATTGAAACAATACTGTGTCCTCTAGAGGGTGTACAAGATTTTGAAGAAATCTGACATTGAATTAGTTTTTGATCCGTCATGACTCATATTCGAACTCAAGATATCATCCAGGCAAACTTTCTGGTGAAGTTTCATGGCTATGCTTCACTCTTTAATTGCACGACGGCGGTTCGGGCCTCAGACCCAATGACGGCCTCTTCGTAAAACTTTAACCAGTGGGTTGGGGCTTGACGATATGCCTTTGGCTTGGTTCAACTATTGGTTTTCATTTACTCTGGCATACAGTAGAATTAGCCATGAGTACTCGTCTTTGTTTATTATATGATTAATTTGATTTTTGTGTTTTCGCTTTGATACATTGACTGAGTTGGGAGCCTTTATGTGTTTCTGTATTAAGAGTAGCATCGGGACCCAGGGTGAAGTTAGCTAGCTGTAAAAGTGCTTTAAACCCCCCGGTGGTTTACTCTACTGACCGTTCTAAGGCGGTGGTCCCGGTGTTAGTCTTACTCTTTGTTGCTTTGTGGTTTATTCTACGAGGCGATTTGTTTTATGTTTTGCCTTGTGTTATTTTGTTCTTGTGTTTTTCAGTCCTTTTAGTATTACGATTACCTCGCTTGGGGAAGAGAGAGCTAATCTTAGTGCTTTTCGTACGTTTGTTCGATTTGTGCTTGTTTGGATTTGTCGGTTTCCTCTTCCTCTTGGGGTCTGGGAAGGGCTGCGGTTTGTAATTGTGGCACTCCCTGGACTTTTCTCTTACCTTTTTTTTAACTAAGATAACAAGACAAACATTTTGATGAAGTTTCATAACGATTGAAGCAAAACTGTTGCCTCTATAGGGTGAACAAGTTTTTAAAGAAATTTTACATAGTGACCTTGTTTTTGATCCGACATGATCAATATTCAAACTTGACCAAGATATCATCCAGGCAAACTTTCTGGTGAAGTTTCATGGCGATTGAAGCAAAAATTGCGGCCTCTAGAGACTGAACAAGATTTTAAAGAAATTTGATCTAGTGACCTAGTTTCTGACTCGATGTGACTCATATTCAAACTTGACCGAGATAGCATCATGTCAAACATTCTGGTAAAGTTTCATGAAGAGAGAAGCAAACCTGTAGCTTCTAGAGTGAGAACAACATAAATGTTGACGACGCACGACACACGTACGTCGGACACAGGATGATCACAATAGCTCACCTTGAGCACGAACACTTCGTGCTCAGGTGAATTAAAAAATGGTATCACTGAATGTCACTTACAGGAAAACGTCGTTATTAGTATTTCTTTTTCGAGGTATATTTGTATTACCTGTGTATTGGTTTAGAAGAAATACTGTAGTGGTATGTACTAGTATACAGGTTACTAGAATGTTCGGGTTACCAAATTACTCGAGATTCGGATATCTTATAACCTTATAATTCCGTCAAGGGGAATGGATAAGCATAAACTGGAGAAAAAAAATGTCAAAATTGTTCTGCTTCTATTCTAAAAAAGGGTATATTCTAAAATTCGTCCCTTTGAGAGTAGCCTTTCTTCAGACTAGAATCGGTATGCGGAATGCAAAGAGGAAGGCACACAAAATGCCACAGTCCCTTGTTAGAAAATAGCTGATGGTCTACCAAGTATATCCAGTATCCTTACGGACAACAAAAGCAATGCCTTCTTCAATTATTTGAGCGGAGCTTGTTCGACATTACGAAAACATGCCTATTCAAATATATAGAAAATTTCACCTCCAAAAACTGAAAATTTTCAGATAAAAAACTGATATTTTTCTTATTTCTCCTCAAAACATGGATTGTGGGTACTCGTTAGAACCGCCTCGCCGAGGCGGTTCTAACGAGTACCCACAATCTATGTTTTTGAGGAGAAATAAGAAAAATAATGTATACCCCTGTAAACCCTGTTTTACTATATGAAAGTGGGGTTTAAGGGGGTCAAATTTATATAGGTATGTTTTCGTGATGAGAAGTACTTCGTGCATTCGACAAGTCAGTTAATTACAAATAGCAAATAGAAAGGCACACGCCCACAACAAAGTTCTAAATCCGTTAAATGGTCCAACTAGGAATCAATTTACTTAAAGAGAGTGCTCCAGATATTTTATTATCATCTATATTTAAATTTAATCAAACGGAGTCTGTTATTTTCTATCGTTTGATTATTTTGCAAGAATCACTTTTTTAGTTTATTTTGAGATCTCAGAAGCCGAAAAGTATTTTGAGATCACAGAAACCGAAAATTATTTTAAAAATCACAGAAGCCGAAAAGTATTTTAGGTCACAGAAGCCGAAAAGTATTTTGAGATCAAAGACGTAGAAAAGTATTTTTAGATCATAAAACCGAAAAGTATTTCGTGATCACAGAAGCCGAAACGAATTTCATGATTACAGAAGCCAACAGGTGTTTTAATTCCTTTATTGCAGGTATACTTTGTTTGTGTGTCGAAGGTTTACCTTGTGGTGTTTGTTTTGTTTCGTTTTTTGGCTCCTGATCTCTCCTACGTTTGGTCCCTTGGGAGGGTTGTGCGTGATTGTGGCATTTCCTGGGTAATATAACACTGATAAAATGTAACCCCTATTGCGATAGGGGGGTATTTATATTAAATTCTATTATAGAATGTATTTCTATATATCTTCAGCGTTTATTTACGTTTCTTACAGTCTAGTACGTACAGCCGTATCTATTTACAGTCTTGATGGTTTCAGTTACATATCACACTTTCTTAAACGAGGCTTGATTACGTTGACGTTATAAGATCGGTTTGAAAGCAGGTAAATAATAAATGTGTTCTGCAAACTTTAAATAGATTACAACTACGCTTTCAGCCCTGTAGACCTAGACAAATACTTTTGGCAAAAAGTGTAGGATCAACACTGTTTGCAAGTATGTTCTTGATTTACAAATGTCACCATTCTGGCATCAGTCCGTGTGTCTAAATGCAGAGAAGGAAGTGTCTGTTTCAGAAACTCAGGGTTGGAAGAAGTACTGATACGTTTAATGCAATTTGAGCCCAGTTGGCATTGCAATTTCAGTGACGAAGTCGTTCTTAGTATTTACTATATTTGGTCATGACGGTCATTATAGATGTCAGTTCCCAATACTTTTCGCAAGCTTAAAAGGTATTGCCACGTTGATGTTTTGTGAGTAATGTCAGCTCAATCGACCCTGAATTTGGTAGAAAGCATTGCATGTTGAGTACTATTGTGTGGCCTGCGTAGCATCGCAGACACATACGGATCATTTTGTCCGTCGGCGGCGTCGTCGGCGGCGGCGTCGTCGTCGTCGTCGGAGGCGTCGTCGTCGGAGGCGGCGGCGGCGGCGTCGTCGTCGTCACACTTTTCGTTTCCGTTCAAAAACGTTTGAAGGAATGTATGGATTTCATTCAAATTTTGCAGAACTTTAAATCACTATAAAATACAGGTCAAATTCGATATTGGTAATCATCCGCCAAATTTTGGCTGAGTAATGGCCCTTTACCGACTTAGTTTTTGTTGTTCGTTTCCGCTCAATAACTTTTGAAGGGATGCATTGATTTAATTCAAACTTTGCAGAACGTTATACTAACGTAAAATACAGGTCAACTTCGATATTAGTAATCATCCACCAAATTTTGGCTGAGTTATGACCCTTTTTCGACTTAGTTTTTGTTGGTGTGTTGATATTGGTTTTCGCTCAATAACGTTTGCAGGGATGCATTGATTTTATTGAAAGTTTGCGGATGGATGTATCATTGTAAAATACAGGTCAAGTATGATGTTAGTAATCTTCCGCAAAATTTTGGCTGAGTTATGGCTCTTTTTTTACTTACTTTTTGCTGGTGTATTGATATTGGTTTCCGCTCAATAACGTTTGCAGGGATGCATTGATTTTATTGAAAGTTTGCAGAAGGATATATCATTGTAATATACAGGTCAAATTCGATATTGGTAATCATCCACAAAATTTTGGCCAAGTTATGGCCCTTTTCCGACAGTTTTTGTTGTTGGGGTAAAATACAAAGTAAAGATATTGTATCCCCTCAATAACTTTTGAAGAGATGCATTGATTTCATTCGAAGTATGTAGTGAGGGGTTTCCTCTAGGGATATCAGCGGTAATAAGGACCAGTGTTTTTTTTTTTTTTTTTTTTTTTTTTTTTTTTTGTTTCCTTTTTCATATCAAATAGTTGGCGCTTTAAGCAGGCGACACATCCGATTCTCGGAATTCTAGTATGTCATGCCATTTTTGGTCGTCATGTATGTCGTTTTCTAAAAAAAAGTTCACGAATTTAAAAGTCCCAGAACCAGGCAGCGCTATATGTAATTTGAGTTTAGAGAATCATTCATTGACATTTTTTCTCGTTTTAATTCAACATGATAATTTTAAATGCAGGGAAAACTAAGGAGATATTGTAGCAAGGCGAGAATAGTCCCTAATTCGCTAATAGCAAATCTAATTGTATATAAAAAAAAGTTATAAAATATGTTCCTTCCAGACCCAAGATGCTCTTTGGAGGAGATATTTCCCTGTCATACTTACGTAATATATATGAAATATGAATGGGACCTTGGCTAAAGGGGAAACATATTTTTAAAACAACTTTTATGAAAAGCATTTAATTTTGCATTTTAACTAGAAGTGAATAAGAAAATCCAAGTCAGATATACCAGACACGTGCACTGACTGTATTCCTTTAACCCTAATTTCCTATCAGTGTTGTGTTATCTTCCCGTAATAATGAACCTGACGCATAAAACCTCTTTTCTGCTATGACTCAGGCATCGGGCTACCAGAATATGTAATAAAATATGAATATTGTAATTTCTGAAATCTGGTCTTTAACACTTGAGCCAATCAGGGAAAAACCTCCTCTCACTGCAATATCTCCTTTGGTACTATATGGCATGTGCTCCTGATTTAGCCTTAGGGTTCAAAGAAATAGAAATACATTTGATAATTTCTTCTTGTTAGTAACGTCGTATGTTTTGTGTTTTTTGTCAGAGTTAAATTATATATATATATATATATATATATATATATATATATATATATATATATATATATATATATATGTGTGTGTGTGTGTGTGTGTGTTTGCGTGTGTGTGTGTGTGTGTGTGTGTGTGTGTGTTTGCGTGTGTGTGTGTGTGTGTGTGTGTGTGTGTGTGTGTGTGTGTGTGTGTGTGTGTGTGTTACACCTCCATGTTCCCCTATAACATGTAACTAGCAAGTCTGGCACCGGGAACGTGCAAACTCCAGCTAGTTGCAGTTTGTGAGCGCGTAGCCGGCTCTCAATGGTAATTGCTTTTAGATTCTATCTAAAACTTGTAGAATTCTAAAATTTTTCAAACAAAAGTCGCCAAATAATGAAGAATCATGTATACCCTATTTTCATTATTTATCAAAGGGGAATGCATAGGGCTTGTGAACATCAGTCTCAAATAAATATTTGTGTTACATATACTAGTTTGTGTCTTTCCACCATGATGTTTGGTGATTTGTATGGTAAAAAATGTACAATTCTATATATAATCAAATATTTAACATGTATCATATATGACTTCGCCAGTAAAAGTGAGAGTGGAGACAGTTTTGTCTGAGTAAAAGCACATTAGTCCGCTACCTGAAAGCAATCGCTTTTAAATATTGTGTATCTCATATCTAAATAGTTCTAGATATTCAGACACTTATATGAATAGGTTATCCTGGTCACAGGCACCAAACTTTGTGATATATTAAACATGAAATGTGGTGCTAAAGAGAAGCAATAACCAATCTATTCCTGATTTCAATATATGTAGAAAAGCTCATGACTTACATACCCATGATTTAATATAGTACAAATAATACATCATTAAGTTTTTTTTATGGCACTAAATGCTGCGTCAGCAAGAGATGATGTAAACAATTCTCTCTGAAAAACTCCTATAATACTTATACATTTGGCAGAATAAGGTCAAAGAAAGCCTCCGGTGGCATGTAATTTTGTTGTTAACTTCTGTACGCTTTTAAATGCGTTTTTAACGAAATCAGGTAGAATGTCATTTGACTCAGGAAAATCAATTTAAGCAATATGACGAATTGTGAAAATGGTTCAATTTTACATTTACGAACAATATAGCTGCAGACAAATTTGTACGCCGTAATTAGTTACTCTTATGTAAAATGTATTTTATGCACGTGCTCTACATTAGTAAACCACAGCCCGAGCGACGATATGTCGTGCAAATTAGAAATACTATATGTAGAGTGTAATAGCCCTTAAAACTTCCTGATAAATTCGCTGTTCATGCATATCATCAAGACAAATGTTAGCACGATTAGTACATATGTATAATGCGTAACTTGAGATAAGGGGTAATATGCAATATTCGAAGGGAGAGGTCTAGAACAGCCTGCAGATTCACACGCTCCGATCAGATCAGACCCTTCTGTTTTCGTCGAGACATCCTACAGTGTTCAGCTATCATGTAAGCGGGCAACGGAGACTCTGGTCAGGCAGCTTAAATGCGTTGGCAGGTCTGGGGCTATGCTCCCTGCCAATGTGATATGCATAGTTCTATCATATACTGCGCAGCATATACATGTATACATTCGGTGATAGATGTTTTGAACAAAATATGCACCCGCGAAATATGCAGCTTTCAGTGTAGCGCTACCTGAAGTAACGCTTGTGATGTACAGCGATGTTCCTAAAGATGCTTGCTGTATGAGAATTGTTTTCTGCATTTGTAAACAGGACACAACTTATGGGACTTGTTGTTTGCTTACTGCTCACCAATTCAAATATGCATCTAGTCTGCTACACTTCAAGGAAAGTTACTCTATGATAAGTGTTATTTCTATTTTCTAACAAGGGGTCGACTCTAAAAAGAAAGCCGAACTCTCTTTTCAGAATGTACAGCAAAGCAATGATAAAGTCGCAAAAGTTGCCTACCTTGGCTGAGATGGAGGGTAGTCTTCGACTTGTTTCGAAAGCAGGCAGTCACAATCGCGTTTATATATGGCACTGATAGGCCATGTTGGCACTTCGCATATTGCAAACACGGAAACATCGGCCTTTTGAATACGCGTATAAAAGACGTCATTTGCTGAGCATTGGTTGGAGCTAAGCGCCATTAACTTAAATTAATTTTCCTCTATATCAGGCGTTCTGATGTCATTACCCTATAATTAAGCGGTCGATGTTACATGATTATCTAAACCATATTTCAGGGACAAAAACAAACACACACGGAAAGTGTATAAGCGACCGTTTAACGGCTAGTTTTTTTTTTTTTTTTTTTTTTTTTTTTGTTAATTAGGTCACGCACTGCTAAACTGGGGCGGGGACGGGGGCAGGGGCAGCAGCGGGTCCGGGGCTAAACCGCAAATATTGACAATATTTACTTTGACCAAATGGGGGACCGCCTATACCCTACTGAACTCCAGTTAAATAAAGCCAATTCTTCCGATACCGAGGCACCTTTCGTTGGATTTGAATCTATGTATATCTAATGGTGCAATTTCCACCAATATTTATGATAAACGGGGCGATTTTGATTTTTATATAGTCAATTTCCCTTTTTCTGGACGGCGATGTTCTCCGGCGTACCTCATATGGGTATACGTATCTCAACTTATTAGAATCTTCAAATCTTAGAGACTATAACTGCCGTAATAAAGCCCTTACTGCCAAACTTCTTAGACAGGGCTATCGTTATTTTAAACTTCGTAAGGCTTTTTCGAAATTTTATCGCAGACACAGTGCCTTGGTAGAAAAATATAACGTCAGTCTGAAAACACTTCTGCCACAAAGTATATCTGAACCAGAATTTTACGATGACTTAGTGTACAGATTGAGAAAAATGTGGGAAAATCTAACCTTTCGAAGCAATTCAGAAAATTAATTAACAGTTATGAAAGTATCGGTTATAGCCTGGATATTATGCGGCAGACTGCATGCTTAGTTATTAACCCAATCATTGTTGATGGCTATGCTTCACTCTTTAATTGCACGACGGCGGTTCGGGCCTCAGACTCAAGATGGCTTCTTCGTAAAACTTTAACCAGTGGGTTGGAGCTTGGCAATTTGTCTTTGGCTTCGCCCGCCGCGGTTAAACTATTGGTTTTCATTTATTCTGTCACACAGTAGAATTAGCCATGAGTACTCGTCTTTGTTTATCATAGTAATGAATTTGATTTTTGTCTTTTCGCTTTGATGCACTGACTGAGTTGGGAGCCTTTTATGCGAACCGATTCTTTTTTTTTATGTTTTTCTGTTTAAAGAGTTACATCGGGACCCAGGATGGGTTTGGCTGGCCGTTCTGACCGTTCTAAGGTGGTGGCCCCGGTGTTAGTCTTACTCTTTGTTGCTTTGTGGTTTATTCTACGAGGCGATTTGTTTTATGTTTTGCCTTGTGTTATTTTGTTCTTGTGTTTTTCGGTCCTTTTAGTATTGCGATTACCTCGCTTGGGGAAGAGAGAGCTAGTCTTGGTAGTTTTTGTACTTTTGTTCGATTTGCGCTTGTTTGGTTTTGTCTGTTTCCCATTCCTGTTGGTGTCTGGGAAGGGCTGCAGTTTGTGATTGTGGCAATCCCTGGACATTTCTCTTATCTTTTTTTTAACAAACTACAGTACTCTTTTCGAACAGACTTTATAAACCGAGACTACAATGGTTGTTGTTTCATGAGCCCTTCGTTTTGAAATGCAACAATATAACTGAGGATACCCAGGAAATGCCACAATCACGAAAAACAGCCTTACCGCGGCCCCAGAACAAAGAAACATAAGAAACAAATAATAGGTTCATTCTCGTAAACGCTACAAATGAAAACTCCGATACTTAAGCAAAGAAAACCGGCAACAGAGTAACCGTCTTGCAACTCAGACTCAGATTTAAGATTCTATATTAAAGCTTTCTGGGTTCTGAAGTTTTGCGATAGGTTTTAGCATATATTGGTAGCAGCTATCTTCGTTACTGAAGCATGACAATTAAAAGAAAGTTCTAATTTCCCTTGTTTGACGTTTGCATGCAACATATCAACAAAGGATATTTGTGATAATAAAACATACACAAACTTCGAAAGATAAGATGTTAAGAGCAATTCTCTGTAACCACTTAAAAAGTTTGGCCACGCATAGTCACCGAGTATGCTTAAACTTTCCGATATTACATTGTTGTGACCAAAAACCAAGTTATCCATGTTCCTTTCATTTCTAGACGTTACCGTTGCTAAAAGTTACTCAGAATGGCGCATTTCCCTCTTATTTAGGCATTTGTTTGCATATGCTGTTGTTATATTGTCATCATATACATCATCTCTATGCTCTTTATATTTAAGTATATTGCCTGTTTAAACATTCTCTATGGTCAAGGTCACAGAAAAGAAGAAAATTGACCTTATATTGCCTATTTTTTCTATCCTTAGTCCATCAAACAGTAAAAAAGCTCAAGAAGGTTTCAAGATTCATAATCTTATCAATGGACAAAAAGAGATAATTTTGCACTACTGGGTGCAGAAGGTGTGAAACAAAGGGCTTATTTATACAATACAACATAAGACACGGTAACGGTGCTAATAGTCAGTACATAAGAGTTGCTCCGTTTGGTTATAGATAAACAAATGGCTATAAAATGTGTTGCCTCTACTGCCTGGTTACATCTACAGCTACATCTACCAGTAATGTGCCGGGCTCCTCTGGAGTATTTTCGCACAGTAGCTATTTACAGGTATGTGACAAAGGGCGAGCTGGTTTAAAACATCTGTGTTTACGGGCACCCACCCAGGATCAATGCCTTGAAAGATTCAAGGGATTGGGCACTGACAGTCTCAGTTGGCAGACTGTTCCACAACCTTATTCCTGATGGGAAGAAGGCAAACTTGTAGGCATCTGTGGATATGTCCTCTTGATCGAGATGCGCCGACAGGCTGAAGAATGTGGGATGTAGGTATCCCAACAAGATGATTGATGATTCTGTACATCAAGATAATCTTACCATGTTGTCTGCGAGTGTGGAGATCTTCCCAGCCAAGATGTTCAAACATGCTCCCAACACTGCTTTTTCGTCTGTAATCACCTGTTACAAATCTTGCCGCTCTATGCTGCACAGTTAAATCTTATTGATATTAGACTATGTGTGAGGGTCCCAGATGTTTGATGCATATTCAAGCTGGGGCGCACAAGTGCCTTGTGAGGGCTCAAGCCTTTCAGTATATTTGTGACTCCCTCTATTCTGATGACCAGGTCTGGTGCCGTAGGGTAAGAGCCGTTCCCTAGGTTTGACAAGCTTGACATGTCTTCCTTGGTGAATTCTGAGGAAAACTGCTCATTGAGAATGTCTGCCTTTTCTCCAGGGCTGCCATGGGTCCTTCATCTGAGCATGTTAAAAGTAACATGCTCAGATGACCGCCAGTTTGATAATTTAAGAGATGTTTTACCTGACTTAGACATAACGAGAGTGAATAAGAACAGTTTTATATGTGGCGCTCACATTAAAGTACTTGTGACAAGACTCTATAACAGACAGCGTACTGTTTTCTGTGGGGGTGGCCGGATATTCTATGTGTCCACAGGGGGATTTGAATTAAGAAAAAGCGGTGTTTACATGCCGGTTCAGTTAAAAAATTCAACACATGGGGTCTTCATTTATCTTCATTCCGGTTGGAACAGGTAAGAATTATTCTTGTTCAGGTACAGCCAAGTCCAAGACACCCACAAAAGGACAGAATTTCTGTGAAATGACAGATATCTATTTTCATGAAATAATCATGTAACATGTAAAGCCGCATTTGGATACAATACTGATGCTGTTTATTCTGACACCTGCTTTCATTGTAAAACGTCCAATAAACTTGAGCTTGGTGCAATTCCTGCGGAATTGAAAAGATATATTTTCTATGTAGATTTCCTTGTGCAGAGGTTCCATATCTTGCAGTTAGTTATTAAAAAGAACAACAGTGGTTTCAGCATGAGGCACAATGTAAAATTCCATAGCGGCAATATCCATTCAATTCCGATAAACTGCATCATCCCAAATACTGCCTTAAAATAAAGCAGTATATCAACATGAACAATTTCAACACTGTGTCCAAAGGCGAAAATCATTACCTCCATACTTATTTCATGAAACATTCTGTACTTCGACATATAGGTAAATCTGTCAAACGACAGAATATCTGTTCATTGAAGGAAATTTTGTCCTTTTGTGGGTTCTTGAACCTGACAGCCGTGAGGCACGGTGTAGGGCCTTTCATTCTATGATTCAGCATTTCAGAATATGATTTATCAGCAGAGGAAATTGGGGGTAGGTTGTGGCAGCTTTGAGCCGCCGTAGCAGGTACGTTGCACAATAAACCTCCAGATTGTTGTACGTTTAAAGCCATTTGACATCTTATGTGGGCGGACAATTCACAAGGTGTCTTTCAACAACATTACTTATGGCTATTCCAGGTAGGAAGCAAAGCTGCAAACCATTTTAAGGCAGTGAGCTTAAAATGAGCAAACCCATCTTGATGTGGCCTACTCCTGCCACACAAATATGCTTTTAAGATTTTCTCCTTTTTAGCTCCCCTGAGCCAAAGGCTCATTGGGGAGCTTATAGGATGGCAATGCTGGTGGTGTCTGTTGTCTGTCTGTTGTCTGTCGTCAACATTCTCAAACGTCTTCGAAACCGCTGGGCCTATTGAAGTCAAATTTCATATGGAGCCTCCATGGGATGGAGGAACAAAATTTGTTCGTGGGGTCACCTCAAGGTCACATGACTAAGCTGGCCACCATGCCCATATATGGTAAAAATTCTGTAAAATCTTCTCCTCAGGAACCGGTGGACCGATTTTCATGAAACTTGGTATATAGTTTGTCAAAATGATGATCCTGGGATGACCTTGACTTATTTTAGGCCAATGTCAAATTTGTTCACGTAGGCGTTTGTATGGGAAGAAGTGAAAATGCTTAATATCTTACAAACCGTTCAAATGACCACCCTCTAAACCATATATATTGGTGTTCCTTTTCATGAGACACATTCAATGACATGGACATTGGGTCCCCCGGGGGAATGCACCCCCTCATTACTTCATTGAAGGCATAATGTCTCAGAAACCATATATATTCGTGTTCCTTGTGATAAGAGACATTCAATGACACAGATTTTGGGTACCCGAGGTCACGCCTCACCCCCTTTCACTTCATATAAGGCGTAATAGAAACCATTTAGATCCCCACCACTTACCCATATATATTTTTGTTACTTATGTCAAGATGCATTCAATGACAGAGACCTTAGGTCCCCCGGGGGCATGTCCCATCCCTTCATTTCATAAAAAGGCCTTATATCTCAGAATTTGTTCAGATCCCCACCCATAAACCATATATATTCTTGTCACATTCATTGACACAGACCGTGGATCCCCTGGGGGCATACCCCAGCCCCTTCACTTTACAAAATGCCAAATATCTCAGAATCCATTCGGATCCCCACCCTTAAACCATATATATTCTTATTCCTTATAATAAGTCATATTCAATGACATAGACCTCCGATAGCCTTGGGGGCATGCCTCACCCCCTCCACTTCATAAAAGGCGTAATATCTCAGAATTTGTTCAGGATCCAATCCCTTAGCCATATGTATTCTTGTACCTTATGATAAAGTGCATTCAGTGACATAGACCTTTGTTCCCCCGGGGGCATACCCCATCCCCTTTACTTTATGAAAGGCCTAATATCTTAGAAACTGTTCAGATCCCC
Organism: Anodontia alba; assembly: GCA_964016985.1. NCBI lineage: Eukaryota > Metazoa > Mollusca > Bivalvia > Lucinida > Lucinidae > Anodontia > Anodontia alba. The sequence continues at coordinate 62,948,626 of OZ024832.1, read as the reverse complement.
AACTCTAAATCATATATACTCTTGTACCTTGATCTTGGCCTAAGAGCACTGAAATTTCTATCTTGTAAGCTTTTCAAAAGCTCTTCGATAGTCAGGGGAGCGATTCTGGACCGATGGTCCTCTAGTTTGGAAGTGTCTCCAAGTATGATGAGAACTAGATACGGGTACTGGAGTAGAATTTCTAGTTTCCTGTACATATATAATATGAACATAGGCAATGCCTATAGGCAAGCTCGCAATTTACTATGCTCTGAAGAACCACATTTTGCAGTTACAGTACAACAGGATAATCTTATTCGTCTGTCATTACTGACAATGACCAATCCTAATCAACTGTGTGATGTGTTATTATTTGTGTGTTCTAAGATGGCTGATGAGACCAATCTTAGCTCTAAACTGTCTGTTGCAGACAGAACAAGAGAGGTCTGAGGAAGAAAGCTGTGTTGGTGATGCATTAGCTCTGGCTTTCCGCTGTGCACGTTTCTGCTCGGCTTCGCTGATTCTTTTTGCTTCGTATTCACCAGCTCCCCTTTTTATGAGGCCTCGCCACTTTGTACGATCTTGTGCAATCTGTTCCCATGACTCTGCTGGTATGTTGAAGGCTTTAAGGGAGGCTTTGAGGGTGTCCTTGTATCGCTTCTTCTGACCACCATGGGATCTTTTTCCTACTTCAAGTTTTCCATAGAGGATTTTCTTTGGCAAACGTTCGTCAGGCATTCTGGTAACATGGCCTGTCCATCTTAACTGTGCCAATATCAGAAGAGTATGTATACTCTTCATCTCTGCCCTTTTCAGGACTTCTGTGTCTGGAATCCTGTGTTGCCACTTGATCTTTAGAAGTTTTCTAACACAGCTTGTATGGAAGTGGTTGAGTCTTTTGGCATGCCGTTGGTAAACTGTCCAAGTTTCGCATGCGTATAATAGTGTTGGCAGCACTACCGATCTATATACTTTCAGCTTTGTGTCAAGTCTGATTCCACTTCGGTCCCAAATACTTCCACGTAGCCGGCCGAATGAATAAGGGACGACCGCAGGGGACATTCTCCGGTGGACTAATTTGCGGAGAACATCGACCAAAGTGAATATTTACATGCTTTGTCACGATTACGCTCTTTTACGTGCTTCACAGTGGTTAAGTGAAAAATAGCATATTTGCACACAGTGATGTCTCCAATAGGTCCAATCGGGAGAAGGCTAACGTTATGTTATAATTTGCATTATATCCTGACGACATTTATTTTAAAGGATTATTCTATTACAATGAATATGGATTCCATGTGACATCAGTGTCGCTGAGAAAAGAAACGTAGGTTAAATTGCCCTATTGTCCTATATCTTATGGTCCAGTGATTCTCCAGGTGCCTCGAAGACTATTAAAAGTATTGACAAGATACTTGGGATATGAATTCCTTTTGACTTCATGATAATCATAATGAATAATGTCACAATGATCTGTATTTCATGGTCAAGTGTTTTTGGCCTTGAATACTATTTGATTGATCGACACAAACATTGGAATACAGATTCTATGTGACACCCAGATTTGTAATAAATGTTGGTCTGCACCACCTATATTTAATGGTCCAGTAATTTAGGGGATAATTGTCTTCAAAACTATCATTTGGGGAGGTTAATTGTCGATTCTATGATCATAGGTTTCTTTTAACGGCGACACGTCTGCGGAGCCGTAAACTGTAATTATAACCGACGATTTACTTCCAATAATGACAATTTTAAACATAGTCTCATTCTAATGTACTTATTCATTTGTTTTCCTTTTAAAAGGCAAAATCTTGTATTAGAAGCAAGCGCTGTGAGAAGCGCAGAAAACAACTTAGCCAATAAAACGCATCGTGATATGACGACGTCAAGTTTATGACAGTATATCGCAGGATATACTGTCACAATTTTTGTTTTTATCCAAACATTTTGAGCCAGATTCATAATGATACTTAAAAATGTGACCTCCAGAGTGTTAACAAGGTTTTCCTTTGATTTGGCCTGGTGACCTAGTTGTTGATCCTAAATAACCCAGTTTCAAAGTCAACCTAGAAATTATCAAGATAAAACTTTTAAGCAAGATTCATGATAATTACCTAAAAACGAGACCTCTAGAATGTTAACAAGTTGTTTTCGTTGATTTTTGCCTAGTTTTTTATGCCTCCAACTTCGGAGGGGCATTTTGCTTCTGGGGCGTTCGTTCGTCTGTTCGTCCGTCCGTCTTTCTGTTCGTCACGCATTTTGATGCATAGCATAACTTTAGATACGTGCATGCTACTATTTTGAAATTTCTTATATGGATTCCTCATGAAAAAAAATAGCTGACACATATATTTTCTCGACAGGGTTGTGCCCCTTTCCTGAGTTATTGCGCTTTGAAAAAGCATTGATGCAATTTTGCAGCAAAATACCTCTAAAACTATTGTAGATAAAGTCTTGAAACTTCATGCGTAGACTGGTAGTGATGAGTAAACGACCTGATTAACTTTTGAATAAATTCTAAAAATACTTCACGAGTTTAGGCCCTTTATAATTTTGTTCAATTTTACCTTGTCAGCAAAAGATCTCAAAAACTGTTCGTGCTAGAGCCTTGAAACTTGATAAATTAATTGGTAATGATGAGGAGATTATCTGATTAACCTTTGAATAAATTCTGAAAAATATCTCATGAGTAATGGCCCTTTGTAAATTTAGGGAGTTTTACATTGACAGCAAAATATCGCAACTGTTAAAGCTAGAACCTTGAAACTTGATGAATAAATTTGTAGTGATGAGTAGATGACCTGATTAACTTCTGAATAAATTCTGAAAAATACTTCACGAGTTATCATTTTACCTTGTCAGCAAAATATCTCAAGAACTGTTAAAGCTAGAGCCTTGAAACTTGGTGAATTGATTGATAATAATGAGTAAATGACCTGATAAACTTTTAGATAATTCTAAAAATATTTCAAGAATAATGACCCTATGTAAATCTAGGCATTATTCCTTGTCAGCACAATATCTCCAAAACTATTAAAGCTACAGGAAGAGATTGGTAGTGATGTGTAGATGACCTGATAAACAAATTCTGATAAATACTTCATGAGTTATAGCCCTTTGTATGTTTGGGTAGTTTACCTTGTCAGAAAATATGTCAAAAACTGTTGGTGCTAGAACCTTGACACTTAGTGAATTAATTGGTAATGATGAGTAGATGACTTGATTATCTTGTGAATACATTAATTCTGCAAAATATTTCAAGAGTAATGGCCCTTTGTAAATTTGGGCATTTTTCCCTTGTCAGCAAAATATCTAAACTACTGTTGGAGCTAGAGCCTCATAACTTGATAAAAAGAATGGCAGTGATGAGAAGGAAGTTTGAAGGGCCTATTGCTTCTGGGCATGAGTAATGCCTCGTTGTAAATCTGGGCATTTTCTCTTGTCAGCAAAATATCTCACTGTTGGAGCTAGAGCCTCATAACTTGACGAATAGATTGGTAGTGATGAGACGATGACCTGATTAACTATTGAATAAATTCTGAAAAAAATATTTCAGGAGTTATGGCCATTTGTAGATTTGGCCCATTTTTACCTTTTATTATCTTTAGAGGCAAGCATAATGTTGGGGGCTTAGTGTTTTTACAAACAGAATTTCTAGTTACCCCCAAGTGATCCAGTTTGAACCTGACCTAAAATCATCAAGACAAATATTTTGAGCAAAATTCATGATGATCACTTAATAAATATGACCTCTATGCTGTTAACAATGTTTTCATATGATTTTACCCTGTGACCTAGTTTTTAACCCCAAATGACCCAGTTTCGGCCTGGAAATCATCAAGACAAACATTCTGAGCAAGATTCATGATAATTTCTTCAAAATAGAGACATCTAGAGTGTTAACAATTTTTCTGTGATTTGGCCCGGTGACCTAGTTTTTCTGACCCCAAGTGATCCAGTTTCAAACTTGACCTAGAAATCATCAAGGCAAATATTTTGAGGATGATTCATGATGATTATTAAAGTAAGATATCATAAAGGCAAATATTCTGGTAAAATTTCAGAGAGTTGAAAAGGTTTTAAAGAAATCTGACCTAGTGACCTATTTTTTTTGCCCAGCATGATCCACAGTCAAACTTAACCAAGATGTTTTAAAAAAAAAACTCTGGTAAAGTTTCGTGAAGACTGAAGCAAACCTGGTAGCTCTAGCGGATGAACAAGATTTATAGACCTAGTGACCTAATTTTTGACCCAACATGATTCGCATTCAAACTTGACCAAGATGTCATCAAGGCAAACATTTTGGTAAAGTTCTTTGAAGATTAAAGTAAAACTGTGGCCTCTAGAGGTTGAATAATGTTTTAAAGAAATTTGTCATAGTGACCTAGTTTTTAATCAAACCTGTCATATATTCGAACTTGACCGAGATATCCTAAAGGCAAACATTCTTATAAAGTTTCATGAAGATTGAAGGAAAATTGTGGCCTCGAGAAGTTGAACAAGGTTTTGACGAAATTTGACCTAGTGACCTTGTTTTTTACCCAATATAATCCAAATTCAGATTTGATCAATATATCATCAAATCTAATGTTTTTGGTAAACTTCCATGAAGATTTAAGCAAAACTTTGACCTTTAGAGAGTGAAATAAGTTCTCAAAAATATAGACCTAGTGAACTCGTTTTTCATCCAGCATGACCCATGTTCAAACTTGACAGAGATATCACCAAGAGAAACATTCTGGTAAAAAGTATAAAGATTGAAACAATACTGTGTCCTCTAGAGGGTGTACAAGATTTTGAAGAAATCTGACATTGAATTAGTTTTTGATCCGTCATGACTCATATTCGAACTCAAGATATCATCCGGGCAAACTTTCTGGTGAAGTTTCATGGCTATGCTTCACTCTTTAATTGCACGAAGGCGGTTCGGGCCTCAGACCCAATGACGGCCTCTTCGTAAAACTTTAACCAGTGGGTTGGGGCTTGACGATATGTCTTTGGCTTGGCCCGCCGTGGTTCAACTATTGGTTTTCATTTACTCTGGCATACAGTAGAATTAGCCATGAATACTCGTCTTTGTTTATTATAGTGATTAATTTGATTTTTGTGTTTTCGCTTTGATGCTTGACTGAGTTGGGAGCCTTTATGCGAACCGAATTTTTATGTGTTTCTGTATTAAGAGTAGCATCGGGACCCAGGGTGAAGTTAGCTAGCTGTAAAAGTGCTTTAAACCCCCCTGTGGTTTACTCTACTGACCGTTCTAAGGCGGTGGTCCCGGTGTTAGTCTTACTCTTTGTTGCTTTGTGGTTTATTCTACGAGTCGATTTGTTGTATGTCTTTCCATGTGTCATTTTGTATTTGTGTTTTTCAGTCCTTTTAGTATTGCGATTACCTCGCTTGGGGAAGAGAGAGCTAATCTTAGTGCTTTTCGTACGTTTGTTCGATTTGTGCTTGTTTGGATTTGTCGGTTTCCTCTTCCTCTTGGGGTCTGGGAAGGGCTGCGGTTTGTGATTGTGGCACTCCCTGGACTTTTCTCTTACCTTTGTTTTTAACTAAGATAACAAGACAAACATTTTGATGAAGTTTCATAACGATTGAAGCAAAACTGTTGCCTCTATAGGGTGAACAAGTTTTTAAAGAAATTTTACATAGTGACCTTGTTTTTGATCCGACGATCAGTATTCAAACTGGACCAAGATATCATCCAGGCAAACTTTCTGGTGAAGTTTCATGGCGATTGAAGCAAAAATTGCGGCCTCTAGAGACTGAACAAGATTTTAAAGAAATTTGACCTAGTGTCCAAGTTTCTGACTCGATGTGACTCATATTCAAACTTGACCGAGATAGCATCACGTCAAACATTCTTGTTAAGTTTCATGAAAATAGAAGCAAACCTGTAGCTTCTAGAGTGAACAACATAAATGTTGACGACGCACGACACACGTACGTCGGACACAGGATGATCACAATAGCTCCCCTTGAGCACGAACACTTCGTGCTCAGGTGAATTAAAACATGGTATCACTGAATGTCACTTACAGGAAAACGTCGTTATTAGTACTCTTTCTTTTTCGAGGTATATTTGTATTACCTGTGTATTGGTTTAGAAGAAATACTGTAGTGGTATGTACTAGTATACAGGTTACTAGAATATTCGGGTTACCAAATTACTTGAGATTCGGATATCTTATAACTTTATTATTCCGTCAAGGGGAATGGATAAGCATAAATTCGAGAAAAAAATGTCAAAATTGTTCTGCTTCTATTCTGAAAAACAGTATATTCTAAAATTCGTCCCTTTGAGAGTAGCCTTTCTTCAGACTAGAATCGGTATGCGGAATGCAAAGAGGAAGGCACACAAAATGCCACAGTCCATTGTTAGAAAATAGCTGATGGTCTACCAAGTATATCCAGTATCCTTACGGACAACAAAAGCAATGCCTTCTTCAATTATTTGAGCGGAGCTTGTTCGACATTACGAAAACATGCCTATTCAAATATATAGAAAATTTCACCTCCAAAAACTGAAAATTTTCAGATAAAAAACTGATATTTTCTTATTTCTCCTCAAACAATGGATTGTGGGTACTCGTTAGAACCGCCTCGCCGAGGCGGTTCTAACGAGTACCCACAATCTATGTTTTTGAGCAGAAATAAGAAAAATAATGTATACCCCTGTAAACCCTGTTTTACTATATGAAAGTGGGGTTTAAGGGGGTCAAATTTATATAGGTATGTTTTCGTGATGAGAAGTACTTCGCGCATTCGACAAGTCAGTTAATTACAAATAGCAAATAGAAAGGCACACGCCCACAACAAAGTTCTAAATCCGTTAAATGGTCCATCTAGGAATCAATTTACTTAAAGAGAGTGCTCCAGATATTTTATTATCATCTATATTTAAGTTTAATCAAACGGAGTCTGTTATTTTCTATCGTTTGATTATTTTGCAAGAATCACTTTTTTAGTTTATTTTGAGATCTCAGAAGCCGAAAAGTATTTTGAGATCACAGAAACCGAAAATTATTTTAAAAATCACAGAAGCCGAAAAGTATTTTAGGTCACAGAAGCCGAAAAGTATTTTGAGATCAAAGACGTAGAAAAGTATTTTTAGATCATAAAACCGAAAAGTATTTCGTGATCACAGAAGCCGAAACGAATTTCATGATTACAGAAGCCAACAGGTGTTTTAATTCCTTTATTGCAGGTATTCTTTGTTTGTGTGTCGAAGGTTTACCTTGTGGTGTTTGTTTTGTTTCGTTTTTTTTTGCTCCTGATCTCTCCTACGTTTGGTCCCTCGGGAGGGTTGTGCGTGATTGTGGCATTTCCTGGGTAATATAACACTGATAAAATGTAACCCCTATTGCGATGGGGGGGGGGGGGTATTTATATTAAACTCTATTATACAATGTATTTCTACATATCTTCCGCGTTTATTTACGTTTCTTACAGTCTAGTACGTACAGCCGTATCTATTTACAGTCTTGATGGTTTCAGTTACATATCACACTTTCTTAAACGAGGCTTGATTACGTTGACGTTATAAGATCGGTTTGAAAGCAGGTAAATAATAAATGTGTTCTGCAAACTTTAAATAGATTACAACTACGCTTTCAGCCCTGTAGACCTAGACAAATACTTTTGGCAAATAGTGCAGGATCAACACTGTTTGCAAGTATGTTCTTGATTTACAAATGTCACCATTCTGGCATCAGTCCGTGTGTCTAAATGCAGAGAAGGAAGTGTCTGTTTCAGAAACTCAGGGTTGGAAGAAGTACAGATACGTTTAATGCAATTTGAGCCCAGTTGGCATTGCAATTTCAGTGACGAAGTCGTTCTTAGAATTTACTATATTTGGTCATGACGGCCATTATGGATGTCAGTTCCCAATATTTTTCGCAAGCTTAAAAGGTATTGCCACGTGGATGTTTTGTGAGTAATGTCAGCTCAATCGACCCTGAATTCGGTAGAAAGCATTGCATGTTGAGTACTATTGAGTGGCCTGCGTAGCATCGCAGACACATACGGATCATTTTGTCCGTCGGCGGCGTCGTCCTCGGCGGCGGCGGCGGCGTCGTCGTCGTCGGCGGCGGCGGCGTCGTCGTCACACTTTTCGTTTCCATTCAAAAACGTTTGAAGGAATGTATGGATTTCAATCAAATTTTGCAGAACTTTATATCACTATAAAATACAGGTCAAATTCGATATTGGTAATCATCCGCCAAATTTTGGCTGAGTAATGGCCCTTTACCGACTTAGTTTTTGTTGTTCGTTTCCGCTCAGTAACTTTTGAAGGGATGCATTCATTTAATTCAAACTTTGCAGAACGTTATACTAACGTAAAATACAGGTCAACTTCGATATTGGTAATCATCCACCAAATTTTGGCTGAGTTATGGCCCTTTTTCGACTTAGTTTTTGTTGGTGTGTTGATATTGGTTTTCCCTCAATAACGTTTGCAGGGATGCATTGATTTTATTGAAAGTTTGCAGATGGATGTATCATTGTAAAATACAGGTCAAGTTCGATGTTAGTAATCTTCCGCAAAATTTTGACTGAGTTATGGCCCTTTTTTGACTTACTTTTTGCTGGTGTATTGATATTGGTTTCCGCTCAATAACGTTTGCAGGGATGCATTGATTTTATTGAAAGTTTGCAGAAGGATATATCATTGTAATATACAGGTCAAATTCGATATTGATAATCATCCGCAAAATTTTGGCCAAGTTATGGCTCTTTTCCGACAGTATTTGTTGTTGGGGTAAAATACAAGGTAAAGATATTGTATCCCCTCAATAACTTTTGAAGAGATGCATTGATTTCATTCGAAGTTTGTAGTAAGGGGTTTCCTCTAGGGATATCAGCGGTAATAAGGACCAGTGTTTTTTTTTTTTTTTTTTTTTTTTTTTTTTTTTGTTTTTGTTTTTTTTTGTTGTTGTTGTTTCCTTTTTCATATCAAATAGTTGACGCTTTAAGCAGGCGACACATCCGATTCTCGGAATTCTAGTATGTCATGCCATTGTTGGTCGTCATGTATGTCGTTTTCTAAAAAAAGTTCACGAATTTAAAAGCCCCAGAACCAGGCAGCGCTATATGTAATTTGAGTTTAGAGAATCATTCATTGACATTTTTTCTCGTTTTAATTCAACATGATAATTTAAATGCAGAGAAAACTAAGGAGATATTGTAGCAAGGCGAGAATAGTCCCTAATTCGCTAATAGCAAATCTAACTGTATATCAAAAAAGTTATAAAATATGTTCCTTCCAGACCCAAGATGCTCTTTGGAGGAGATATTTCCCTGTCATACTTACGTAATATATATGAAATATGAATGGGACCTTAGCTAAAGGGGAAACATATTTTTAAAACAACTTTTATGAAAAGCAAAAGCATTTAATTTTGCATTTTAACTAGAAATGAGAAAGAAAATCCAAGTCAGATATACCAGACACGTGCACTGACTGTATTCCTTTAACCCTAATTTCCTATCAGTGTTGTGTTATCTTCCCGTAATAATGAACCTGACGCATACAACCTCTTTTCTGCTATGACTCAGGCATCGGGCTACCAGAATATGTAATAAAAAATGAGTATTGTAATTTCTGAAATCTGGTCTTTAACACTTGAGCCAATCAGGGAAAAACCTCCTCTCACTGCAATATCTCCTTTGGTACTATATGGCATGTGCTCCTGTTTTAGCCTTAGGGTTCAAAGAAATAGAAATACATTTGATAATTTCTTCTTGTTAGTAACGTCGTATGTTTTGTGTTTTTTGTCAGAGTTAAATTATATATATATATATATATATATATATATATATATATATATATATATATATATATATATATATATATATATATATATATATATATATGTGTGTGTGTGTGTGTGTCTCTGTGTGTGTGTCTCTGTGTGTGTGTGTTACACCTCCATGTTCCCCTATAACATGTAACTAGCAAGTCTGGCACCGGGAACGTGCAAACTCCAGCTAGTTGCAGTTTGTGAGCACGTAGCCGGCTCTCAATGGTAATTGCTTTTAGATTCTATCTAAAAATTGTAGAATTCTAAAATTTTACAAACAAAAGTCGCCAAATAATGAAGAATCATGTATACCCTATTTTCATTATTTATCAAAGGGGAATGCATAGGGCTTGTGAACATCAGTCTCAAATAAATATTTGTGTTACATATACTAGTTTGTGTCTTTCCACCATGCTGTTTGGTGATTTGTATGGTAAAAAATGTACAATTCTATATATAATCAAATATTTAACATGTATCATATATGACTTCGCCAGTAAAGGTGAGAGTGGAGACAGTTTTGTCTGAGTAAAAGCACATTAGTCCGCTACCTGAAAGCAATCGCTTTTAAATCTTGTGTATCTCATATCTAAATAGTTCTAGATATCCAGACACTTATATGAATAGGTTATCCTGGTCACAGGCACCAAACTTTGTGATATATTAACATGAAATGTGGTGCTAAAGAGAACCAATAACCAATCTATTCCTTATTTCAATACATGTAGAAAAGCATATGACTTACATACCCATGACTGAATATAGTACAAATAATACATCATTAAGTTTTTTTATGGCACTAAATGCTGCGTCAGCAAGAGATGATGTAAACAATTCTCTCGGAAAAACTCCTATAATACTTATACATTTGGCAGAATAAGGTCAAAGAAAGCCTCCGGCGGCATGTAATTTTGTTGTTAACTTCTGTACGCTTTTAAATGCGTTTTAACTAAATTAGGTAGAATGTCATTTGACTCAGGAAAATCAATTTAGGCAATATGACGAATTGTGAAAATGGTTCAGTTTACATTTACGAACAATATAGCTGCAGACAAATTTGTACGCCGTAATTAGTTACTCTTATGTAAAATGTCTTTTATGCACGTGCTTTACATAAGTAAACCACAGCCCGAGCGACGATATGTCATGCAAATTAGAAATACTATATGTGTAGTGTAATAGCCCTTAAAACTTCCTGATAAATTAGCTGTTCATGCATATCATCAAGACAAATGTTAGCACGATTAGTACATATGTATAATGCGTAACTTGAGATAAGGGATAATATGCAATATTCGAAGGGAGAGGTCTAGAACAGCCTGCAGATTCACACGCTCCGATCAGATCAGACCCTTCTGTTTTCGTCGAGACATCCTACAGTGTTCAGCTATCATGTAAGCGGGCAACGGAGACTCTGGTCAGGCAGCTTAAATGCGTTGGCAGGTCTGGGGCTATGCTCCCTGCCAATGTGATGTGGATAGTTCTATCATATACTGCGCAGCATATACATGTACACATTCGGTGATAGATGTTTTGAACAAAATATGCACCCGCGAAATATGCAGCTTTCAGTGTAGCGCTAACTGAAGTAACGCTTGTGATGTACAGCGATGTTCCTAAAGATGCTTGCTGTATGAGAATTGTTTTCTGCATTTGTAAACAGGACACAACTTCTGGGACTTGTTGTTTGCTTACTGCTCACCAATTCAAATATGAATCTAGTCTGCTACACTTCAAGGAAAGTTACTCTATGATAAGTGTTATTTCTATTTTCTAACAAGGGGTCGACTCTAAAGAGAAAGCCGAACTCTCTTTTCAGAATGTACAGGAAAGCAATGATAAAGTCGCAAAAGTTGCCTACCTTGGCTGAGATGGCGGGTAGTCTTCGACTTGTTTCGAAAGCAGGCAGTCACAATTGCGTTTATATATGGCACTGATAGGCCATGTTGGCACTTCGCATATTGCAAACACGGAAACATCGGCCTTTTGAATACGCGTATAAAAGACGTCATTTGCCGAGCATTGATTGGAACTAAGCGCCATTAACTTTAATTAAATTTCCTCTATATCAGGCGTTCTGATGTCATTACCCTATAATTAAGCGGTCGATGTGACATGAGTATCAAAACCATATTTCAGGGACAAAAACAAACACATACGGAAAGTGTATAAGCGACCGTTTAACGGCTAGTTTTTTTGTTTGTTTGTTTTTTTTTGTTTTTTTTTGTTTTTTTTTTGTTTTTTTTTTGTTAATTAGGTCACGCACTGCTAAACTGGGGCGGAGACGGGGGGCAGGGGCAGCAGCGGGTTCGGGGCTAAACCGTAAACATTGACAATATTTACTTTGACCAAATGGGGGACCGCCTATACCCTACTGAACTCCAATTAAATAAAGCCAATTCTTCCGATACCGAGGCACCTTTCGTTGGATTTGAATCTATGTATATCTAATGGTGCAATTTCCACCAATATTTATGATAAACGGGGCGATTTTGATTTTTATATAGTCAATTTCCCTTTTTCTGGACGGCGATGTTCTCCGGCGTACCTCATATGGGTATACGTATCTCAACTTATTAGAATCTTCAAATCTTAGAGACTATAACTGCCGTAATAAAGCCCTTACAGCCAAACTTCTTAGGCAGGGCTATCGTTATTTTAAACTTCGTAAGGCGTTTTCGAAATTTTATCGCAAACACAGTGCCTTGGTAGAAAAATATAACGTCAGTCTGAAAACACTTCTGCCACAAAGAATTTTACGGTGACTTAGTGTACAGATTGAGAAAAATGTGGGAAAATCTAACCTTTCGAAGCAATTCAGAAAATTAATTAACAGTTATAAAAGTATCGGTTATAGCCTGGATATTATGCGGCAGACTGCATGCTTAGTTATTAACCCAATCATTGTTGATGGCTATGCTTCACTCTTTAATTGCACGACGGCGGTTCGGGCCTCAGACTCAAGATGGCTTCTTCGTAAAACTTTAACCAGTGGGTTGGAGCTTGGCAATTTGTCTTTGGCTTCGCCCGCCGCGGTTAAACTATTGTTTTTCATTTATTCTGTCACACAGTAGAATTAGCCATGAGTACTCGTCTTTGTTTATCATAGTAATGAATTTGATTTTTATGTTTTCGCTTTGATGCATTGACTGAGTTGGGAGCCTTTTATGCGAACCGATTCTTTTTGTTATGTTTTTTTCTGTTTAAAGAGTTACATCGGGACCCAGGGTGAAGTTGGCTGGCCGTTAAAATGCTTTAAACCACCACTCCCCACCCCCGGTGGTTTATTCTACTGACCGTTCTAAGGTGGTGGTCCCGGTGTTAGTCTTACTCTTTGTTGCTTTGTGGTTTATTCTACGAGGCGATTTGTTTTATGTTTTGCCTTGTGTTATTTTGTTCTTGTGTTTTTCGGTCCTTTTAGTATTGCGATTACCTCGCTTGGGGAAGAAAGAGCTAGTCTTGGTGCTTTTTGTACTTTTGTTCGATTTGCGCTTGTTTGGTTTTGTCTGTTTCCATTCCTGTTGGTGTCTGGGAAGGGCTGCGGTTTGTGATTGTGGCAATCCCTGGACATTTCTCTTATCTTTTTTTTTACAAACTACAGTACTCTTTTCGAACAGACTTTATAAACCGAGACTACGATGGTTGTTGTTTCATGAGCCCTTCGTTTTGAAATGCAACAATATAACTGAGGATACCCAGGAAATGCCACAATCACGAAAAAACAGCCTTACCCAGAACAAAGAAACATAAGAAACAAATAATAGGTTCCTTCCCGTAAACGCTACAAATGAAAACTCCGATCATTAAGCAAAGGAAACCGGCAACAGAGTAACCGTCTTGCAACTCAGACTCAGATTTAAGATTCTATATTAAAGCTTTCTGGGTTCTGAAGTTTTGCGATAGGTTTTAGCATATATTGGTAGCAGCTATCTACGTTACTGAAGCATGACAATTAAAAGAAAGTTCTAATTTCCCTTGTTTGACGTTTGCATGCAACATATCAACACTTATACAAAGGACTTTGTGGTAATAAAACATACACAAACTTCGAAAGATAAGAAGTTAAGCGCAATTCTCTGTAACCACTTAAAAAGTTTGGCCACGCATAGTCACCGATTTTGCTTAAACTTTCCGATATTACATTGTTGTGACCAAAAACCAAGTTGTCCATGTTCCTTTTATTTCTAGACATTACCGTTGCTAAAAGTTATTCAGAATGGCGCATTTCCCTCTTATTTAGGCATTTGTTTTTATATGCTGTTGTTAAATTTTCATCATATACATCATCTCTATGCTCTTTATATTTAAGTATATTGCCTGTTTAAACATTCTCCAAGGTCAAGGTCACAAAAAGAAGAAAATTGACCTTATATTGCCTATTTTTTCTATCCTTAGTCCATTAAACAGTAAAAAAGCTCAAGAAGGTTTCAAGATTCATAATCTTATCAATGGACAAAAAGAGATAATTTTGCACTACTGGGTGCAGAAGGTGTGAAACAAAGGGCTTATTTATACAGTACAACATAAGACACGGTAACGGTGCTAACAGTCAGTACATAAGAGTTGCTCCGTTTGGTTATAGATAAACAAATGGCTACGGGCACGCACCCAGGATCAGTGCCTTGAAAGATTCAAGGGATTGGGCACTGACAGTCTCAGTTGGCAGACTGTTCCACAACCTTATTCCTGATGGGAAGAAGGCAAACTTGTAGGCATCTGTGGATATGTCCTCTTGATCGAGATGCGCCGACAGGCTGAAGAATGTGGGATGCAGGTATCTCAACAAGATGATTGATGATTCTGTACATCAAGATCATCTTACCATGTTGTCTGCGAGTGTGGAGATCTTCCCAGCCAAGATGTTCAAACATGCTCCCAACACTGCTTTTTCGTCTCTAATCACCTGTTACAAATCTTGCCGCTCTATGCTGCACAGTTTAATCTTATTGATATTAGACTATGTGTGAGGGTCCCAGATGTTTGATGCATATTCAAGCTGGGGCGCACAAGTGCCTTGTGAGGGCTCAAGCCTTCAGAATATTTGTGACTCCCTCTATTCTGATGACCAGGTCTGGTGCCGTAGGGTAGGAGCCGTTCCCTAGGTTTGACAAGCTTGACATGTCTTCCTTGGTGAATTCTGAGGAAAACTGCTCATTGAGAATGTCTGCCTTTTCTCCAGGGCTGCCATGGGTCCTTCATCTGAGCATGTTAAAAGTAACATGCTCAGATGACCGCCAGTTAATAATTTAAGAGATTTTTTACCTGACTTAGACATAACGAGAGTGAATAAGAACAGTTTTATATGTGGCGCTCACATAAAAGTACTTGTGACAAGACTCTATAACAGACAGCGTACTGTTTTCTGTGGGGGTGGCCGGATATTCTAAGTGTCCACAGGGAGATTTGAATTAAGAAAAAGCGGTGTTTACATGCCGGTTCAGTTAAAAACTTCAACACATGGGGTCTTCATTTATCTTCATTCCGGTTGGAACAGGTAAGAATTATTCTTGTTCAGGTACAGCCAAGTCCAAGACACCCACAAAAGGACAGAATTTCTGTGAAATGACAGATATCTATTTTCATGAAATAATCATGTAACATGTAAAGCCGCATTTGGATACAATACTGATGCTGTTTATTCTGACACCTGCTTTCATTGTAAAACGTCCAATAAACTTGAGGTTGGTGCGATTCCTGCGGAATTGAAAAGATATATTTTCTATGTAGATTTCCTTGTGCAGAGGTTCCATATCTTGCAGTTAGTTATTAAAAAGAACAACAGTGGTTTCAGCATGAGGCACAATGTAAAATTCCATAGCGGCAATATCCGTTCAATTCCGAGGAAACTGCATCATCCCAAATACTGCCTAAAATAAAGCAGTATATCAACATGAACAATTTCAACACTGTGTCCAAAGGCGAAAATCATTACCTCCATACTTATTTCATGAAACATTCTGTTCTTCGACATATAGGTAAATCTGTCAAACGACAGAATATCTGTTCATTGAAGGATTGTCCTTTTGTGGGTTCTTGGACCTGACAGCCGTGAGGTACGGTGTAGGGCCTTTCAGCCTATGATTCAGCATTTCAGAATATGATTTATCAGCAGAGGAAATTGGGGGTAGGTTGTGGCAGCTTTGAGCCGCCGTAGCAGGTACGTTGCACAACAAACCTCCAGATTGTTGTACGTTTAAAGCCATTTGACATCTTATGTGGGCGGACAATTCACAAGGTGTCTTTCAACAACATTACTTATGGCTATTCCAGGTAGGAAGCAAAGCTGCAAACCATTTTAAGGCAGTGAGCTTAAAATGAGGAAACCCATCTTGATGTGGCCTACTCCTGCCACACAAATATGCTTTTAAGATTTTCTCCTTTTTAGCTCCCCTGAGCCAAAGGCTATAGGATGGCAATGCTGGTGGTGTCTGTTGTCTGTCTGTTGTCTGACGTCAACATTCTCAAACGTCTTCGAAACCGCTGGGCCTATTGAAGTCAAATTTCATATGGAGCCTCCATGGGATGGAGGAACAAAATTTGTTCGTGGGGTCACCTCCAGGTCACATGACTAAGCTGGCCACCATGCCCATATTTGGTAAAAATCCTTTAAAATCTTCTCCTCAGGAACCGGTGGACCGATTTTCATGAAACTTGGTATGTAGTATCGGGGGCAGAGGCCCATCATAGTTTGTCAAAATGATGATCCTGGGATGACCTTGACCTATTTTAGGCCAATGTCAAATTTGTTCACGTAGGCGTTTGTATGGGAAGAAGTGAAAATGCTTAATATCTCACAAACCGTTCAAATGACCACCCTCTAAACCATATATATTGGTGTTCCTTTTCATGAGACACATTCAGTGACATGGACATTGGGTCCCCCGGGGGAATGCACCCCCTCATTACTTCATTGAAGGCATAATGTCTCAGAAACCATATATATTCGTGTTCCTTATGATAAGAGACATTCAATGACACAGATTTGGGGTACCCGAGGTCACGCCTCACCCCCTTTCACTTCATATAAGGCGTAATATCTCAGAAACCATTTAGATCCCCACCACTTAACCATATATATTTTTATTACTTATGTCAAGATGCATTCAATGACACAGACCTTAGGTCCCCCGGGGGCATGTCCCATCACTTCATTTCATAAAAAGGCCTTATATCTCAGAATTTGTTCAGATCCCCACCCATAAACCATATATATTCTTGTCACATTCATTGACACAGACCGTGGATCCCCTGGGGGCATACCCCAGCCCCTTCACTTCACAAAATGCCAAATATCTCAGAATCCATTCGGATCCCCACCCTTAAACCATATATATTCTTATTCCTTATAATAAGTCATATTCAATGACATAGACCTCCGATAGCCTTGGGGGCATGCCTCACCCCATCCACTTCATAAAAGGCGTAATATCTCAGAATTTGTTCTGGATCCAATCCCTAAGCCATATGTATTCTTGTACCTTATGATAAAGTGCATCCAGTGACATAGACCTTTGTTCCCCCGGGGGCATACCCCATCCCCTTTACTTTATGAAAGGCCTAATATCTTAGAAACTGTTCAGATCCCTAACTCTAAATCATATATACTCTTGTACCTTAATCTTGGCCTAAGGGCACTGAACTTTCTATCTTGTAAGCTTTTCAAAAGCTCTTCGATAGTCAGGGGAGCGATTCTGGACCGATGGTCCTCTAGTTTGGAAGTGTCTCCAAGTATGATGAGAACTAGATACGGGTGCTGGAGTAGAATTTCTAGTTTGCTGTATATGTATAATATGAACATAGGCAATGCCTATAGGCAAGCTCGCAATTTACTATGCTCTGAAGAACCACATTTTGCAGTTACAGTACAACAGGATAATCTTGTTCGTCTGTCATTACTGACAATGACCAATCCTAATCAACTGTGTGATGTGTTATTATTTGTGTGTTCTAAGATGGCTGATGAGACCATTCTTAGCTCTAAACTGCCTGTTGCAGATAGAACAAGAGAGGTCTGAGGAAGAAAGCTCTGTTGGTGATGCATTAGCTCTGGCTTTCCGCTGTGCACGTTTCTGCTCGGCTTCGCTGATTCTTTTTGCTTCGTATTCACCAGCTCCCCTTTTTATGAGGCCTCGCCACTTTGTACGATCTTGTGCAATCTGTTCCCATGACTCTGTTTGTTGGTATGTTGAAGGCTTTAAGGGAGGCTTTGAGGGTGTCCTTGTATCGATTCTTCTGACCACCATGGGATCGTTTTCCTACTTGAAGTTCTCCATAGAGGATTTTCTTTGGCAAACGTTCATCAGGCATTCTGGTAACATGGCCTGTCCATCTTAACTGTGCCAATATCAGAAGAATATGTATACTCTTCATCCCTGCCATTTTCGGGACTTCTGTATCTGGAATCCTGTCTTGCCACTTGATCTTTAGAAGTTTTCTAAGACAGCTTGTATGGAAGTGGTTCAGTCTTTTGGCATGCCGTTGGTAAACTGTCCAAGTTTCGTATGCGTATAATAGTGTGGGCAGTACTACCGATCTATATACTTTCAGCTTTGTGTCAAGTCTGATTTCACTTCGGTCCCAAATACTTCCATGTAGCCGGCCAAATGCTGCACTAGCATTGGCCATTCTAGCATTGACTTCATCATCAATGTGCACAACTCCAGACAATGTGCTTCCAAGGTAGGTGAACTTGTCTACCACTTGCAGTCGTTGACCTTTCACTGTGATGGTAGGCTCCTTGTAAGGCTTTCCAGGTGCTGGCTGATATACTACCTCAGTTTTTTTATGCTGATTGTGAGATCATAGCTGTCACATGAATCAGATACTTGATCCACACCTTTTTGCATTTTCTCTTCTGTTGGAGCACCCTTTGCCATGTCATCAGCAACGAGGAACTCGTCTAGCACCTCTGTCTGCACCTTAGATTTAGGTTGAAAAGTTTCCCATCAAAGCGATACCTAATAGGTATACCATTGTCACCATCCTGGAAAGCATCTGTAAGCATGGCAGAAAACATGCTGAACAGTGTTGAAGCTAGTACACAGCCTTGCTTAACTCCATTTCCTCCACACAGGAAATGGATCAGAAAACTCGCCATCATTTTGGACCCTTGCAACAGGATTATATTAAAGCAGTTGAAGTAGTTTGAGGTAGGGTGTTGGTGGATTGGGTATTGTAGGATGGCTGTGGGTATTGAGGGATAGGGAACGGGTCAGGGTGGGTTTTGTGGGTTTGGTTAATGAAGGTTTTGATGGGTCGGGATAGGGTATGGTAGACTAGGCTAGGCTAGAGTAAATAGGAGCGAAACGACCAGGGTTTTGACCCTTGTGGGTCATTATGTGTCGTCTGTCAAAGAAAGGGAGAAAAGAGATAGAATAGTAGAAGAGATGGAAGAGAGGGACAGGGAAGAAAGAAGAACAGGAATGAAAGTGAAGAAACAGAAGAAATAAAAACATTCCCATTTACCCTTACCTGCTACAAGGATAGCAAACCTTGCCCAACTTAAGTCAATATCAGTTGGACGCCCCGGTGACGTAAGATACACAGCACCTTCGCCACACCCGACCACCACCAAACGACCAGGGAGGCAAAACATCCGGTGGGGAAGAAATGAATAAGGGACGACCGCAGGGGACATTCTCCGGTGGACTAATTTGCGGAGAACATCGACCAAAGTGAATATTTACATGCTTTGTCACGATTACGCTCTTTTTCGTGCTTCACAGTGGTTAAGTGAAAAATAGCATATTTGCACACAGTGATGTCTCCAATAGGTTCAATCGGGAGAAGGCTAACGTTATGTTATAATTTGCATTATATCCTGACGACATTTATTTTGAAGGATTATTCTATTACAATGAATATGGATTCCATGTGACATCAGTGTCGTTGAGAAAAGAAACGTAGGTCAAATTGCCCTATTGTCCTATATCTTATGGTCCAGTTATTCTCCAGGTGCCTCGAAGACTATTAAAAGTATTGACAAGATACTTGGGATATGAATTCCTTTTGACTTCATAATAATCATAATGAATAATGTCACAATGATCTGTATTTCATGGTCAAGTGTTTTTGGCCTTGAATACTATTTGATTGATCGACACAAACATTGGAATACAGATTCTATGTGACACCAAGATTTGTAATAAATGTTGGTCTGCACCACCTATATTTAATGGTCCAGTAATTTAGGGGATAATTGTCTTCAAAACTGTCATTTGGGGAGGTTAATTGTCGGTTCTATGATCATAAGTTTCTTTTAACGGCGACACGTCTGCGGAGCCGTAAACTGTAATTATAACCGACGATTTACTTCCAATAATGACAATTTTAAACATAGTCTCATTCTAATGCACTTATTCATTTGTTTTCCTTTTAAAAGGCAAAATCTTGTATTAGAAGCAAGCGCTGTGAGAAGCGCAGAAAACAACTTAGCCAATAAAACGCATCGTGATATGACGACGTCAAGTTTATGCAGTATATCGCAGGATATACTGTCACAATTTTTGTTTATATCCAGTTAGATGTCGCATTACATTTGCAAGTGCATTAAACCTTGCCTTATATATTGAAGAGTTTTTGATGGAGTACTATGACACGTTGAATATAGATTCCGTGTGACCCCAAGAATGACATCATAATAGATGTTGATTACCACGACCTTTTATATCTCGGGGTCCAATGATTATGCCTTGATTCTCAAAGATGGATTGACGTGATACTTGGACCATATTGAGTCCATTTTCTGGGTTTTGTGACCCTGACATTGAATTTTTACTAAGGTTATTTAGTTGAATTTGAAGAACAAAGTAATGGTATCCATTATCGTCCATTATGATGACAATAGTTCAACAGTTTATGTAAAAGCTATTCAATAGTAAGGAGAAAAAGGGTCATTTTGAGTCTGTTTTCTTGTTTTGTGACCTTGACCTTAGAGAGTGTTTTCTATGGCATTTCACTTCAATTTGTATGTCTTAATCTTGTGTTATTTTGTTCTTGTGTTTTCAGTCCTTTTAGCATTGCGATTACCTCGCTTGGGGAGGAGAGAGCTAATCTTAGTGCTTTTTGTACGTTTGTTCGATTTGTGCTTGTTTGGTTTTATCGTTTTCCTCTTCCTCTTGGTGTCTGAAAAGGACTGCGGTTTGTGATTGTGGCACTCCCTGGACTTTTCTCTTACCTTTTTTTTGAAGAACATAATGAGTAAATATTTATTTTTCACATATGATGGCAATTTCACAACAGTATATGTAACAATATGTGCACGTAAGGGAAATATGTATTTTAATGAGGAGAAAACACGCCATTTTTGGTCAATTTTCTTGTTTCCGTGACTTTGACCTTGACCTTAGAGAGTGTTTGCTTAGGCCATTTATTTCAAATGAAGAGCTTATTCATGGCATATATAATGGTCACCTATGATGGCATTATCAATACATATGCAAAAATATTTGTTAGAAAGGAAAAATATGCCTTTTTGAGTCAATTTTCTTGATTTTGTGACCTTGACCTTTGAGAATGTTTTCAAAGACGGTTTTCTTTGTATTTGAAAGACGTTGTACTGGTGCTGATAATGGTCACGTATGATTACAATATTACACAAGTATATGTAAAAATACATGTAATAAAGAGCAAAAAGGCCATTTCAAAGACATTTTCTAATGTCTGTGACCTTGACCTTGACCTTGACTTCAAGAAATATTTTTTGAAATAGACCTAGACTATTTGGAATATTGGTTATAGTGCAACATTTGTTGCAAGTTATAAATTCATATGCCAATAGGAAAGGGCTTTATAATGTAATCATTTGAATGATACTAGATTTTTTTTATTTTTTGGATGGTACACTTATAGTTTCCATGGTAACGCTTCTAAAACGGTAAAATCCCAAACATGTCTTTTTATAACTTTACACTGGAAACCTTTCGCTATATGAAGAATTTACGAATAAATGTGCACACAGCCGCACAAACTCAGAAATCGGGTATTGAAAATGTGTAAAAACTGCCCTTTTCAAAATACAGATACCCCACCTACGTCAAAAATCATGCACAACGTAACAGATTATCCATCTGTAATGTGAATTTCTTGATTTTGGCCCAGACGAACCATATTCTGTCATGTTAAAAAATTAAAAGCACATGATTTTTCTGAGAGTCACTACTTTTTGAAAATTCACCTCATTTTTGGTCAGATCTGGCGTTGCCATGGCAACGGTGATATATAGAGATGAATGGAACATTGATAGCTTGGTTTTGAGTCATAGCACAGAAGATAGGAAGGCATCAGCAAAATCGATGACTATGGGTGCCAGGACCCTATGTAAAAATTGAAGTAGTTACAGAGGATGGTTCTTAATTATTGATGATCAACATAATCAGTTCGTCGCGTTTGCAGTAATCATTCAAGGGAACAAAGAGAAAATTGCCACGCTATATTGGTTACCGAAGCTAAATAAAAGGCCACAATGGAGGCAATTTGCATGAAATGCCAAGTCCTGTTTTCTGGAAAGAATAATGTCTTCAAAGTGTCGTCTGCTGAAATAGCCCAGAGAGTGGTAAAGGTTAGACTAGAAATGTGTCAGTATGACACAGATGCCTCCGTCCAGGGCCATCCTCACCCACACGCAGGTATTTTGCAAAAAATGAAGTTGAAAAATGGCCATAACTCATAATAATTGGCAGATTTTACCGTAAATCAACTTTTTTTAAAACAAGAAAAATGCCTAACGCATTATGGGCAGGTTTTTCAAAAGGTCAATGAAAAGGTAAACCTCGGAAGACCCAATGCCCACGGGCCATGACATTGCTATTTTAAAGGACAGATATATGAAAAATCCGTTCAAAATTCAATTTTGGCTGCACAAGCTTTCGGCTTCAGGTACCTAACAAAGAAAGTCAGCGTTGTCTCTCTTATACAGGGCATGCCTACTTGCCCTTACCTATGCCTCTACTAAATATTATCAAAATATTTCAAACCATTTAGAAGTTATGAAGTGCACAAGAATTTGGCTTAGTAATTCATTCGGGGGAGTTCACTTGAAAAAATAGCCATCAAAAGAGAAGGCAAATCCCCTGACCGCACCGCAAATGGCCGTCTTTTTTCAATCTAGGGCATCAGAAATGTAATTTTATCAAGGGATACACTTGTTTAACCCTGCAGTGGGTGATAACTCCACAACTATGAATCAGGCACAGAACTCTAAAACCATAAGTTGTGGAAACTGGTGTTTGTGTTTTTCAACAAAGAAACTGAAAATAATGAGAAAAATAAGGCCTGTTGCCTGCAATGATTATAACTCTCAAACCGTAAGTCATGGAAACTGGATTTTTTGTTTGCTAGTATGTGATTTTCAACAAAGAATCCAAAAATAATGAGAAAAGTAAGGCCTGTTGCCTGCAAAGATTATAACTCTCAAACTGTAAGTCATAGAAACTGGATTTTGTGTTTGCTAGTAAGTGATTTTTAACAAAGAATCCAAAAATAATGAGAAATATAAGGCCCTTTGCCTGCAAGGCCTGTAACTCTTCAGCCATTAGTATGAGAAACTTAATTTTGTGTTCGCTAGTAAGTGATTTTCAACAAAGAATCCAAAAATAATGATAAAAATAAAGCCTGCTGCATGGATTGCTGATAAATCTGCATCCGAAGTGTAAGTAAGGGAGATAACTCCAACATTCCGTAGGTCAGAGTTGTCCTTACATATTGTGACACACCTAGTTTATGTTCTTAGCATCTCGACGTACTATCATCAAAATGTCTCCACTAGTTAAAGAGTCATGGCCTGCACAAGATTTTACAACCAGGGGAGATAATTGAAAATAAATGGAGTAATGAGTAACCCATAGTTACAATTTTTAAATGCAACTCTCCTTCTTAATGTTCTAAGCATCCCTATTAATTATCAACAAAAAATCTCAACTGGTTGAGAAGTTATGACCATCAGCAAATTTAAAAAAATATGGGAGATAACTCAAAAATGGAGTCAGACTTGTCTTTTGTGTACATGACATGCCTACTCAATGTCCTCTACAACTTGATGAGGTATCATAAAAATATCTATAAAGGTTGAAGAGATATAACCTGCACACGATTTTACAAATATGGGAGATAACACCAGAACTGAGTCAGAGTTGTTGTTCTTGTTGTGTGACACACCTACTCAATGTCCTCTACAACTTGATCAAGTATCATGATAATACCTCAACGGGTTATTGAGTTATGGCCTGCACAAGATTTCATAACTATGGGAGATAACTCCAGAACACAGTCAGTTAGAGTTGTCATTCTTGTACGCGACACCCCTGCTCAATGTCTTCTATCTATTGGTGAAGTATCATGAAAATAACTTATAAGGTTTTAGAGTTATGGGCCGCACAAGATTTAACAACTATGGGAGATAACTCCCAAAAGGGAGTCAGCCAGAGTTGTTGTTCTTGTATGTGACACACCTATTCAATGTCCTCTACAACTTGATCAAGTATCATGAAAATATCTCAAAGAGTGATTGTTATGGCCTGCACAAGATTTTATAACTATGGGAGATAACTCACGAACACAGTCTGTTAGAGTTGTCTTTCTTGTACGCAACACACCTACTCAATGTCCTCTACCTAATGGTGAAATATCATGAAAATACCTTAAAGGTTTTTAGAGTTATAGGCCGCACAATATTTAAAAACTACGGGAGGTAACTCCAAAATGGAGTCAGCTAGAGTTGTCTCTCTTACACGTGACACACCTACTGGTCGTCCTTTCTATCCCTACTAAATATGAATACTGAAGAATAACGGTAACACAACTTTGAAAAAAGGTTAACCAAAAGGTAAACCTGGGGGGTCCGGATGACAAGATATTGAACGGAAACCATTTTTCAACTATTTTTCAACATTGATAAAGGGCCATAACTCCAAAAATAATCGGTGGATGTTACCCTAAATCAAACTTGACCTATATTTTATAATTATATGCTTCTGTATAAAATATGAATCCAATTCACTAATTTTTTAAAATGTTGTCGAACAGACGCCATTTTTCAAAGTTGAAAAAGGGCCATAACTCCAAAAATAATTGGTGGACTTTACCCTGAATCCTACTTGACCTACATTTTATGATTATATACCTGTGTATAAAATTTGAATCCAATACACTAATCATTTCAAAAGATATCAAACGGAAACCATTTTTCAACTATTTTTCAACACTGATAAAGGGCCGTAACTCCAAAAATAATTGGTGGATTTTACCCTAAATCGTACTTGATCTACATTTTATGATTATATACCTGTGTATAAAATTTGAATCCAATATACTAATCTTTTCAAAAGATATCAAACGGAAATCATTTTCAACTATTTTTCAACATTGATACAGGGCCGTAACTCCAAAAATAATTGGTGGATTTTACCCTAAATCGAACTTGACCTACATTTTATGATTATATACCTGTGTATAAAATTTCAGTCCAATACACCAACCCTTTCAAAAGATATCGCACGGAAATCATTTTTCAAAGTTAAAATTTTTTCAAAGTTGAAAAGGGCCATAACTCCCAAACTAATTGGTGGATTTTACCCTAAATCGAACTTGACCTGTATTTTATGATTATATACCTGTGTATAAAATTCAATCCAATACACCAATCCTTTCAAAAGATATCGCACGGAAACCAAAAGTGTTACGTACGTGACGGACGGGACGGGACGGACGGACGGACGGACGGACGGACGGGACGGACAGGATGGACGTACGTACGGACAGCGGTGATACTATATCCCCCCCCCCCCCCCCCATTGAAAATGGCGGGGGCATAAAAAACTTACATCTAGATACGTCCTAGCATCATGTGTAATCACAATTTCTAATCCTACACATAATAATAACTTTGCTGCAAAACTGATAAAATATTAAACTTTTTGATGGAACTAAAGAAATGTAACAGCAAAATCTTTCTACTTGCTTATAATTTAGCACTACATTCTGTCAGTGCTAAGGATCATCAACATTATTCGTCGTGGTCTTTTCAGAAAGTTTGTGGACTCTCTCCGTTCGTCTTAATTTTTGGGTATGGCTTGGTGTAAAATAGTACTGGCTGCAATATAAGAAAATTGTTAACTGTACAATCGGAACGATATACAATTTATTTTTTTATTGGAAGACAGATTTGACATGCTTGTATATACAACAACTGTTCAACAGATATGTTTGCATTGCATTGCGCGAAAACTGGCATGTTTCTACAGAGGCCAATTGTTACTGAACAAATTCAAAGTATACAAAATCTTGCATTTTCAGATTAATGTCATAAAAAAGAAAAGTAATGTAAAAACCAGAAACCGTAATATCTATTTTCTCATGTGCATATGCAACTATGAAGCCAAAAAGGTGTCATTGAGGCTGTTTTCCGCATTCGAGGAAGCGTACCCTGGTTTATTACCTAAAGCAATTGTAAAAGTTCACATGCAAGCTGTATTTCAAATACACCTTCTACTGCACCTTTTTCTCTATGTCATGTATTAAAAGGTTCATAGAAATGGATTGATACCAAACATGTCCAATTTCTGGTCAATATGGCAACTACGATAAACACAAAATAGCGCTTGCTTTGGAAATTTTACAATATCGTCGTTATTGACACATTTTAAATTTTACCAGACAGCTTTCGGACGTTCATGCTTATGATTTGTTTACTATAGTAAGTTTAAGTCATATATAATATGATTTTATACTTATGTAAGTCTCTGAAATACATGCTAAGAGAGTTCTCTACAAATAATTTCATGCCCACAGTTTAAAAACATTTATTGATGAACTACTCTCGGTAAGAATGTATGAAAATCAAATACAATAAGTTAATTAATTTCCGCAAACAAAAATGTTTATCGAAATTCCATAAAGTACAAGCCGTTTAACACAAACGCGACTAGAATTTTAAAGATTCAGTGCTCATTTATATCTAGACATCAACTATAAGATTATTTTATCGCTAGACGGGTGTGTTCACCTGTCAGTATGTACTTACACACTTAACAGAACTTGCAAAGTATAAATCGGAAACAGTTCCATGCAAAAGAAATCAGATGTCTATCTTTCCGATAGTAGGGTTGTGCTTTTTGCAAGATACGAAAAAATGGGATTCCTGACTAAAAGTAAATAAATAGCTGAATTACGAAAACACACCTATTCAACTATATTGAAACTGTCACCACCAAAAACTGAAAGTTTTCAGATAAAAATTCTGATATTTTTCATATTTCTGCTCAAAACATAGATTGTGTGTACTCGTTAGAACCGCCTTACCGAGACGGTTCTAACGAGTACCTACAATCTATCTTTTTGAGCAGAAATAAAACAATAATGTATACCCCTGTAGACCCCAATTTAACTATATAAAAGTGGGATTTAAGGGGATCAAAATTATATAGGTATGTTCTCGTAATGGTATACGAATTGTGCCTTGCCTTTCCCGGTCAACCTTCCTGTTGTAGATCTGTTTCGAAACGAAACATTAGAAACGGGATGACATCTATTATAATGCTGTAAATTTTCCGTTTATTTCATGTATATATTTTAGCTTACACTTTTCGATGGAATAGCTAGTAGCGTCAGTAGTTTAACGATCAGAATAATCGTTTATCTACTAGATTCCTTAAGGAAGGAATATGTTTTATGACATGTATAGAACAAAATACGCCCGTGTATGTCTCTAGAATAAAAGCAAAAAAATAGGGAAACCCTTGGCAAACACTCAGAATACCTAAATGAGCCGGTACACAAGAAAAGTGAACATGGTGTCCGGTTTATTTCTTTCAAACGCGCATGCGCAGTCTCCTATTTGGGCTGTATACATTCGTTTTTTGCCTAAATGTTACTGAAAGTCTCTACTGCATGTCTGCGAAAAACAAAGGCTCTGGCATGACTGTGTTTATCCACTGGCTCGCCCGAGTCTTTGTTGGTCGCCTACGTGATAAGTACTATTCTCTCATATGCTGGCGCAAATATAGATTTGTTGCAGAGTGGCCTATTTAGGAAATATTTGGTATATTATGAGCGACAAGTAGCATCTATTGATTTATAAGCAACATCTCCGTCCCATTGTCCGATTGTCCGGTCCACTGAATTATTGAAATTGATCGGATTCTCCGGAAATTAATTCTTTCCAGACGGTAACCTTAAACACTTGCAGATTACATAATCGCACTTTCAATGTATTGTATTTGCATTAAAATATCACTGTTAGCTCTTATCGCCATACGAAGTGCTGAAATCTGTCAATTTGTATTCTTTGTGTGACTGTTGACAATACAAGAATAGACGCATTACGTCGAATTAATTATGCGAACAGCTAAGGTTCCGAGCCTGCTCATCCTATGTCGCAGCTTTTCTCTGTTCGTACTTCGATGGATTCATATGTGGCGTTTGTTTTATCATTTTCCTAATCTCTTCCTTTGATGTATCGGTGAGTTTATGCGTCTTGATTGTGATAGTTTCTAGGTATCTTTCACATCTTTTCATGTCTCAGTACGTATAGTTCTACATATGTTATACCGTGATGTATTTAACATTATCATTTTACGCGCTTACAATAAGAGCGAAACAAAACAATTACACAGAGATTAGTCCTCCGTTGTTTTAAAATACGGAAAATAATTCCCTAGGGCATTGAAAGCCCGATTAAAACCAACTGTTCCAGCACGAGATTTTTATCAGGACGTTCAATGGCCTTGGGAGTTAATTTCCATATTTTTGAAAATTGTGGACTAAATTTTATATTACCTATACAATAAAATGACTTTTAGTCATTCTACTTACTTACAGTATGTCATATTTAGCTTCAAACATACGTTGCCTCTCGTCATATAATTCTATAATATGACATCATTTATGTTTTTAAAATTTCACATTAGGAAATATTTCCCAACAGGAAACACTAACTATATTTTGCCCGGAATTGTCGGTCATTATCTATAAGAAATGTAACATGATAAACTAAGTAACATTACGAAAACATGCTTATTCATATATAGTAAAAATTTTACAACCAAAATAGGAACATTTTCAGATAAACAAAAATCTGATATTTGTCATATTTCTGCTCGAAACATAGATTGTGTATACTCGTTAGAACTGTACCCAGAATCTGTTTTAGTAAAATAAGAAAAATAATGTATACCCCTGTAAACCCCAGTTTTACTGTATAAAAGCAGGGTTTAAGGGGTTTCAAAATAATATAGGCGTGTTTTCGTGATGAATAAAACTAATACAGCATCAAAATTTAATAAATTCATATAGTTTGTGCGATAACACCAAGACACACAACATCTACATCATTAATTCTAACAGTTTCAAGGCGGTTCTTCCTCTGCATTCCCCGTTTTTTTGTCGGTTATCACAACTGTGTCGTTGTGTATTATCAATGTTTCATCACGAAAACTTACCTATATAATTTGACCCCCTTAAACCCCAATTTTTAAGAAGTAAAACTGGGGTTTACAGGGGTATACCTTTTTTTTTTTTCATTTCTGCTCAAAAAACAAAGATTGGAGTACTCGTTATAACCGCCGCGGCGAGGCGATTCTAACGAGTACACACAATGTATGTTTTGAGCAGAAATATGAAAAATATCAGAATTTTTATCTGAAAATTTTAATTTTTTGTTGTTGAAATTTTCAATATATTCGAATAGGCATGTTTCGTATTGGTTCCGCATTTCTTCTTCTGGTACCTTGGGAACGCTGTGCTTCGGGATTATGATATTGCATGGGTGACTTCATCTTTTTTTTTCTGCATGTTAGTCCTACTCGTGCAAAAAAAAAAAAAAAAAAAAAACAGGTAAACACTGAACATGCTGCTGCAATCAATATTAGCCTCCATTATTTCCTACAGTAATCATACCTCATAAAGGTGAACAGCGGTTAGCTAAGGTGGCTGTCTAACCTTATAAGAATAAATCATGGATGTGAGGGGTAGATAGAGAAATCCGTCCCGAGAGTCACTGTCTGGCATTACGAGGCTTGCCGATTGATGCCAGACTGTTACCCCGACGGACGGATTTTCTATCTATCCCTAACATCCATGATAGATCCTTTTTCTTGCATACCTTTCATTTCTGAACGTGTATTTTTTGTTAATGCAGTCACTTCGATTGCTGACGTCTGCCATATTGTACATTTGTGTAATGACATTACTGTGATGTCTAGTAGCGCCATTACATTTGGTATACACATATTTATTTCGAAATAATTAGTACAACATATAATATGATAATAGTAACAATACAAGATTTAAGGATTCGAACGGAAGCACATAGTACTTATTTGGTTCTTCTCCTTAGCAGGTCAATAAATTGTTAACAAAGCTTAGGAATATATTATACATGATAAGTTCCAATATAAGTGAAATTTACTACTAGACATTTTATGAATAGTATGATATAC
Organism: Anodontia alba; assembly: GCA_964016985.1. NCBI lineage: Eukaryota > Metazoa > Mollusca > Bivalvia > Lucinida > Lucinidae > Anodontia > Anodontia alba. The sequence continues at coordinate 62,918,409 of OZ024832.1, read as the reverse complement.
TGTTAAATGAAATGTAAAGAAAATAAATACATATTTAAGTTTAAGAATAGAAAAAAAAACTTAAACAATTATGAGGGGAAAAAACCAACAAGTTGCTTTATAAGAAAGATTCAACAAAGTTATATGTATGAGAAAAAGAATTTTAATGTGGAAAACAGGATCCACTCCTGCATGAAGAAGGATGCACGACCAGGGGCGGAAAGGCAGCACTAAGAGTCATTTGGTAAACACTATCGCACAGCAGACTGTAAAGGTAGGGATATACAATTAAAATCGTTTAGTATCTATGATAAATTGCTGTACTTTGTCAAATATGTGGTGCTTTCTGCAAGCGGTAAAGTGGGATCACCATACAATAGAAGGTTAAGAGTTATAACATGAAATTTGGAGATGCTGTCGAACAGTAAGATGCGTTGATGTGCATACATGCGACATTCGAAGAAGTAATGCGTTGCGTCTTCAACAGTTCTACAACGATAGAGTGGTGAGTCTGTTATATGTTTTGAAAACAGGTAGTAATTTAAACTACTGCAATGTGTCCGTATCCTTGTGTGAAGAATCTGACACAGCCTTTTACCTGTATAATAGTACACTGGGGCGCGTTCTCTCTCCCTAGCCAGAGAATATTTAAATGAATTTATAGAGTCAGTTTGTTTGGCTTCACATGGAAGATCATTCCAGTTCCCAACTGCAGAAGTCAAGAATGAGTTAGAGTAAAGAGCTCTTTTTGTGTTGATGTTTTGGAGATTGTCTGCATTACGAAGACTATAACGAGAAGCACTCCCGACGGTTGGTGGAACTAGGGATGAAAGGTAGTGGAGGACTAGATTATTTTTCATTTTGAAGAAAAGAGTGGCCTTGTGCTCATGCCGTAGTTCTTGGAGGGACTCCCATTTGATCTCATTATAGAGATTGTGTAAAGAAACGAGTCGTGTACTCCTGTAGCGATTCTGGCTGTTTCATGCTGTATTTCTTCGAGCTCCTCTTTCTCGTAATTAGCACAGTTGTCCCATACAGTATTGCCATATTCGAGAATTGGTCTGATGAATGTTGTGTAAATTATCTCGAGTGATTTTCTATCGAGTTTGAATTTTAGTTTCCGCATAGTATTTACTTGTGCCCAAGCTTATATATATATATATATATATATATATATATATATATATATATATATATATATATATATATATATATATATATATATATATATATATACTCTGTATGTGGTCATGCCATGAACCGTCATTCGTAAGATATAGACCTGTATGCTTGTGAGACTGAACCTCTTTTATCTGCTGATGATGCATAAAGAGTGGTGGCTGAACAGGTTTGTTAAGTTTTCTAGAGACTACAAGTGACTCGTTCGTAGGTGGGGTGGGGGTGGGGGGGGGGAGGAGGGGGCTTGAATACAGAATACAACTAGCCACTTATCTGCCCAGTCTAAGATTTTTTGAAGATCGCTATTAAGAAGTAAAGCAGAACTGTGAGGGTTTTCAACTATGATTTACAGACTGGTGTCGTCTGCAAAAAGACGAATATTAGAGCCTATTTCATTTACAATGTCATTAATGAATATTAGAAAGAGGAGGGGACCCAAGACCGAGACTTGAGGAACATTTAGTGACGTCAACCTTAACGTTGGTATATGTGACGTCCTATACAACCGGTGCATATCAAACACCTAAGAATTCTCGATTTTTATCTAATCCTGGGCAGGATAACCTGGGTAGGATAACAATTTCTATCCCAGGGTAAAACCTAGGATATCCTTATCTGGTGGGTATGATATTCCGTGCCAGGGCTTTTTGCATATATGCTCAAGTATTCTTTCTTTTTATTTACGTTGCTAATGACAGAACAATGTACATTTGTTGTCCACTCTCAGACTGAACTTAACGTAGACTTGAGACGATTTATGCTACTAATTAAGCGTTTCAATCCCACTTTAGATTACAGTACTTGCCCTACATATTTGGACACTTTAACTCCTTAACCATCACGATAACATGCCTTTATCATTTTGACCCCATTAAACTTATTCGTGGAGATTGATCATGAAATACTTTCTATGGTCATTCTCTCCCTTCCGCTGATTCAAGAAAAGCAGTTGTCAGTTTCTGGCGAAAGGATGTGCACAGTACTGGCTAACCGCTTAGATGACTAAGCCTGCCCAATAAACGTGAGGTCAGGTAAACTGACCGCGCTCGAAATGACCTCATTAGGTTGATCGGGCCGTAAAACCTCAATACAAAAAAAAAAACAAAAAAACTTTTATATAGTAAAATTGGGGTTTACAAGGGTATACATTTTTTTTTCTTATTTCTATTCAAAAACTTAGATTGTGGGTATTCGTTAGAACCGCCTTGCCGAGGCGGTTCTAACGAACATCCACAATCTATGTTTTGAGCAGAAATATGAAAAATATCAGATTTTTTATCTGAATATTTATATTTTTTTGGCGGTAAAATTTTCAGTATGTTTGAATAGGCTTATTTCCATAATGGTACTCGTGCTAAAATTTAAGCGAGTCCATAGGACTACTGTTGATGTGTCGAAAAACGTCTACATGAGCAGTTAACAACCCAGAGCAGACGCATTGGTCTGCGTTCTTTGTTTACACTATGTGTTATGTTCTGTGTATTAGAATATTTAGGGTGAAAACGGTAAAAAACTGGAATTCGCTTATATGTATAATTGACATTGGCTGTCTCGTACAAGTAATCTGTCAGATAACTAAATGTAAGAAAATATAGCCTCGTAAATTATTTACTGACACAAATGTACAAATAAATACATAACAGACAAAAAGCAGGCCAGAAATATATAGTTTATGTCTGACATAGATAGCTTCAGACCCATTTACAAGCCTTATTGGAGACGCGACCGCTGCCTTGATTGAAGAATCCAGCAAATATTAGGACAAGGGCGCTTGGATATATGAATTGATAATTGTTATCGCACACTAGAGAAAATGTGTCAATTTGTGTATGATGCGTTTTCTTATCATCTAAATGGCCCGTAGAAAAAAAGGTAACATTCAATCGGTCATATACATTGTATATTTCCGGACCGCTTGACAAATACGTCTTTCACGTGGCGAAGCCTATTGCTTAGACGTTGGCCTGTTCCACTTAGTAAAGTCCAACTTCTAAAGCGCAGCTAGAGCTATTTTAGGCCCTCTTTAATTATTCCGTGTATCGGATTAGACGACATAAAAGGGGGTAAATTTCATCATCTTTTCTGGGCCGCACCAAGCGAAAAGGTGTCTTCGGGCATGCACGAAATGTTAAGATTTAGATTCATCCCGCGCATGTGCAAAGTCTCATCCGGGCATTTGCTCTCCATTGGTACATTCTATTATGACCAGTGATTCTATTAGCGGACTGCGAAGACCTTGATGAGTCTGCGCGGATGCGTAGACTGATCTGGGCCCTCGCTGTTTGTATATGCCCGAATACAGATTTTCCCATGGCACGGCCCGTTAAGTATAGAATTGACTTTTCTCTCTGCTTATGTTCTGGTAAAGACATTGTGTGCACTTTTCATTGCAAGACACAATAAAAAAGTGTTGTCTGGATAGGCGCTGTTGGACTCATATACCAACAAACCCTTCCAGCTTCTCTTATTACTCCTGCGTGCGGACTGCAAACATATTTCGAAATAGTTTATTAATATCCTGGTCCCTGTTGTCCAAAGCATTACTAGCTAAGGTAAACTCGTTACAGCTGGTAATTTACCGTCTTTTGTCAATTGACAACATACCGTATTCGATCTAATTACCACACCGTGCGCTAAAGTTTCTCAAAATTACTGGTAGAACGTGTAGTTAAATATCTACCTAATCATGACAAACTTACAAGAAATTACGAAAACACGCCTATTCAAATATCCTGAAAAATTTTACCACCGAAAAATGAAAATTTTCAGATAAAAAATTCTGATATTTTTCATATTTTTGCTCAAAACATAGATTGTCGGTACTCGTTAGAACATATCGACGAGGCGGTTCTAACGAGTACCCACAATCTATGTTTTTGAGCAGAAATAAGAAAAATAATGTATACGAGGGTCCTGCAAAAAGTTCTGTCACTAATAGGCTTCCTTGATTTTATCCCAGGTATATTTTAAAATGCTTCACTGCACTTGAATGGTGTGTTAAATAGCTTTGCTTTCCAACTGACCGAGTTATTTCAAATTGAAATAGATGCAGTTATATACACTGACCAATTTACTTGTTACAATAAGAAACGACCAAGCAAAGGATGGTCAGGAGTCCACCTTTTACATGACAACGCCTCCTCTCATAAGTATGAGGTTGTTAAGTCTTTTTTGGCTTCTGAAAAGGTGAAAGTTTTAAACCCTCCACCTTATTCACCTGACCTGAGTCCCTGTGACTTCTTTTTATTTCCAAGGCTTAAGAAAATGCTTTCTGGAAATAAGTATACGTCTAGAAATTCTCTTGGCAGGGCTACTTATCAGTGTCTCCAACAGATACCAAAAGAAGACTATTTATCTGCTTTTTCGCGACTGGGTAAAAGGGTTACAAAAATGTGTTTCAGTAAAGGGGGGATACTTTGAAGGTTTGTAATAAAATTTGTTTGATAAAACGTAGCACTGAAGTAATCCGAACCCAGTGACAAAACTTTTTGCAGGACCCTCGTACCCTGTAAACCCCAGTTTTACTGTATAAAAGTGGGGTTTAAGGGGGGTCAAAATTATATAGGCATGTTTTCGTGATGGATAAGCAGGGATCTGAATGAGGGCGTATTTAATGATGTTGAAGCGATTTTTTTCTGATTTTCTTTATGAAAGCATATGTTGTTGTTACTGTTTTAAATTGCCCCGACAAGTCTCCAAGCAACAAATAAAAGTACACGAACTGTATTCTGAAGACTAAGAAATTGCTTGTCTGTGCGCTTATAGGGGTCTGTGCGGTAATTAGGTCGAATACGGTATATACAAAAGGTGTTTCTAATGAGTATCCAGAGCAGATTTTTATGCAGAGCAGAGGTGTGTGTGTGTGTGTGTGTGTGTGTGTGTGTGTGTGTGTGTGTGTGTGTGTGTGTGTGTGTGTGTGTGTGTGTGTGTGTGTGTGTGTGTGTGTGTGCGGGGGTGGGGGGGCAGGGGGGTGCGAAATCAGCAATTTCATTTAATTCAGCAAAAGGAAACATTATTTATTAATTTTGCTATTTGTTTTTTAACCAGCGCATAGAGCGTCAATATTAGCAGCATAAACGACTTCCGATATCATAAGAAGGCAGTGAAGTCGGTGACAAATTGTTCTTGATTGTTTTTACATTTCCAACCTCACGGCTCAAAATTTAAAATCAATCAACGACTTAATGCTATTAGCGAACAAAATATATATCACTTTCCATTATTTTCCATACCTCGGTCGAATTTCGAATCAGATTTAAAATTTAGGTCGACTATAATGCACCAATTAATTGTATACTGACCCATAAAAGAAATGCTACAATTCTAAACCGCAAAGAAAAGTAAGATAAGCACATTCAGTTTGTTTGTTTTTGTTGTAATTAAATGTACTCGCACGTATTTTTTTTTTTTACTAAAGTTTTTCCCTTGGCATACCTCTCACTCAAGCGAATGCGCAGACTGGTCGGAAACTTCACTTTTCGCATATGTTCCAAGATACCTTTTCTCAGACGACGGCCCAAATATTGTTTTATATTGCGAAAACTACCTATATGGTTAGCCTATTCATCCAATACACTGATGAGGATTAGATGACAAGGAGAGCTTCAGATGGTAGAAATATCAGTTTTTACAAAGACAACACCCTTCCTCTTAGAGTAGAAAGCATGGAGCAAAACAATTTTGCTTCCGCTGAAATTGGATCCAGTCCCCTTGAATATGGTAAACGGGATTACCGGTTATTTCCCTTTTTATTGCATTACCTGATGCTATGGTTAGACTCAAACATATGACAGTGGTTCTCTATTTTACAAGATCTCGTACATGCATTATCCCACTATGCTATGTATTATCAAATCAACTGTAGAATATAACAGGCTAGTATATATGTTTAATAAAAAAAATCATCCCGAATTCTGTTATTAAATCAAATACACATATTCGGACTTTCTCAACTGTTTTCGATTATGCTTTTTATCGTGTGATTCAAAAGGGTCTTTTGTTTTTGTTTTGTTCTGAGATAGGCAACAAATGTGCAAGCACAACAATAACGGATCACAGCATTGTCTTTCCCAGGAGCACTCCGTAAATTGTAAAAAAAAAACCAACTTCATATTTGTTCTTTATGTGGGTCATTAACCATTTTATGCCGAGCGGACTCTTCTTACTTAATGCTTTGGATCGGATCATATAAATACTATGAGTGTCTGTTTATTTTATTTATTTTTTTTTATTGCATGTTTTATAGAAATAACCTTTCCGAGATGCATACAGTGTGGACCCTGATCATACGCTGCATTCTGTGGCGTCTGATCTGGCTCTACACCGTTGTTTAACGTCTCTGTAATAGGACGCCAGGCCGCCCAAGCAAAAACCTGCCTCCGCACATGCGCAAATTGCCAGGATCAGATTCGACACGCGCATGTGCAAAGTCTCATCCGGGCATTTTCTATTATGACTAGTGATTCTCTTAGCGGACAGTGAAGGCCCTGATCAGACTGCGCGGATGCGTAGACTAATATGTGCCTTCGCTATCCGTATTTGCCCGAAGACTCATTTTCGCATGGCGCAGCCCACTTAGTATAGAATAGACGTTTCTCTCAGCTATGTTCGGGTAAAGACACAGTGTGCACTTTTCATTGCAAGACACAATAAAAAAAAAGTATGTTTGAATAGGCGTTGTTGGAATCATATACCAGCAACCCCTTCCAGCTTCTCTTATTACTTCTGCCTGCGGACTGCAAACATAATTCGAAGAAGTTCTATTGATTTTTGTCCCTACTGTCCAAAGCGTTACTAGCTAAAGGAAATTTGATACATCTGGTACTTATCCGGAGGTGTGTCTAAGAAGAAGTTTACAAGGGTATGTTAAATAGAGATTATTGTAACGGCAATATCATACCTCATATCAACCCGGACACCCATATCGGGCTGTTATGGGTCGAGGGTTGATATGAGGTATGATATTGCCGTTACAATAATCTCTATTTATCATACATTTTTCTTTCTAATAAGTTTGCCTATTTGATCGTAGGCGGAGTCAAAGGCAAGACCGCCGAGTGCTCCGAATGTGGTGATATGGGTTTTGCCCGGGCAAAAACGCCGTATCCTCCACGTTGACCTGGTGATAATTTTTTATTTATTTATTTATTTTTTTTTTTTTTTTTTTTACCGTGCAAAAATCCGTATCACCCATCTGGCCCATTATCACACCTTTTGCGCTCCACAAGCGTGATTTGTGCTCGAAAGCCATGTTAGTATCACATATGCAAATTGAACATATTTTCTAGTAAATATATGATAACGTGATTTATTGGCAATAAGCCATTAAATGTAATATGATATCCTTGACCCTTGATCGGTGTACACTATGGTCAGTCTTATATAGTCTGTGATATAAGGTCATGATGATTATTGCGAAAATCGGTTATTGCAGAGCTTTCAATTTTAAACTATGCAATAGCCTATACTTGTTTGCTTGTGGGATTGGTATGTTCCCTCACAGCAACAGGTCGTGTCGCTATGTATGCAAATATGAGCTGTGGAACATACGACAATCACAAAGTGTCAAGTACACATGCCAAAAATGCAGACTACAGGAAATTCAGTGAGATAGAATCAATTAAACTCCATCACCTGCAGAGATAAGACGCGGTCTTGTGTAAAGGTTATAAATGTAGGGGGAACATCTAGTCTGCTGCATTGTCAAGTGATTCTTGCGTTTATCGTTTGGCATTACATTTTTATTTGCTCTTAAATCATTTCCTCACAATACAAGTACCACTGCGCATTCCCATTTTGATCTCGTAAAAAAATTATTTAAAAGAAGAAATACATGTGAAGCCACCAAGGAAATGCCTCAATTTCAATGCACCACCTTCCAGAAGCGTCAGCAGAAGGAGAGTTTATGAATATATAATGAAACAACAAATATGAAACCGACGCACAAACAGAGTAGAACTGCACGAGAACGATTTGGAACTGTCAGTAGGAAAAGTACTGGGAGATCTTTGTTGTATGCTGTTTCGTTTTCAGCGTGCTTTATAGTAACCCTACTGGCGTATGCACATAATCAACGAAGGCATTCCAGTCAGCGACAAATGGTTGATGATTAGTGTTATATTTCTTGCATGACGGCTCAAGATAAAAAGAAAATAAATCATCAAACTAATATTAATTAACATCTTGTATAAAACACAAAACAGGCAGGGCTCCGGCAAATAGGTTGTCACCTGACTGCTCGAAATTTAAAACTAATCAACAGCCTATAGCTATACCTATCAGCGATCAAATATATCATATTTCACCAGTTTCAAAATGCAATCGCGCATTTCAAATCAGATTTATAAGTTAGGTCCATTATGTTTTAATTATTTGTATTTTAGCCGCGCTGCGAAAAAAAAATTCTTCAGACTTTCCGTCGAATCAATCTTTCACTGTGTATGCCCGATCCCTTAGCGAGGCCGCATGTTTAGTTTTTTGACTGAAGATTCCCTTGGCCTATCTCTCATTTGAGCGAATAGCATAGATTCTGGCGAGACTGCGCGGATGCACAGGCTCTCCTGAACTTTTGCTATTCACATATGCTATGTCGGCGCTTCTCCCGTAACGAGGCTCATAAAATGAACTATGGTGCTAGACGACCTTTATGTTAACACACTAATGGGGGCGAACTCAAAGATGAAATTGTGTGCATACCGTCCCAAGGGATACCGAACTAGTTGATTGCCTAGTGTACCAGTGTATTAGTGTACCAGTGTACTAGTGTACCAGTGTACTAGTGTATGTTGACTTCTACCTTTTTAACATCTTTTGTAAGTTCTTTTTTTTTTTTTTTTTTGCTCGGCGTTTTATTTTAAATCAAAATTACTATATTATGTACCATATCTTATAAGAAATAATAATATAAATAAATTGTATGTCGAAGCATTGGTCTGGCTTTTGCAATTTCTTGTGTAAAGTGATTTTTTTTTTTCAATTTTTATTTAGAAAAAAGTTATGTTTTTATTCCCCGCCCCCCACCCCCACCCCTACACACACACCCCTACGGATTTCTGTTGATGTTTCCCAACAATGCTGTGAAAATTAAAAAAAGAAAAAAAATGAACAATTCGAACTTGTTGAAAGCCTGCGTCAAATTTGTGCACAATTTGTTGCATTATCACCATGGGCGAAAACGGAAACATTTGAGTGTTTTTTTTTGTTTTTTTTTTTGTTTTTTTTTTTTTGTTTTTTTTTTTAGTTTCTTTTTTTTTAACTTATGTACATTTCTTTTCTTGTGTGCATAAGTCTTACGGCGAAAGGTTTTGTTTTTGAATCGTGACAAAAGTTTTCAAATTTATCTCTTCTGTGTAAAGCGCCAGATAAATACATCGTTCACAATGAACCTATCGGGAATAAAAAAAAAGAAAGTGGTTATGTCACTGTAGAGTAATGGAGCACAAACTTCATAATGGTCACTCATCAAAAATTGAGCTAACTCGGACCCAAGTTAATAAGCAGGCAAAGGAGGTTCTTGATAAGTGCTTTCTTTGCATGCTTAAAGAATCACGTAATGCTACAGAATACTCCGACAAGCAACGAATACCTTGATCGGAATAAGTGAATTGGTACGTTAATCAGGGTCCTTGCTCTACGTTTATGGCATAAACTATTTTAGCATATCTCACATCATTCTAGAATTAGTCCGCCAGTTGACAAAACGGCCCTGAGAGCATTTACGAACGTAGAAGCCTCAGACCAGTTTGCGCAGCCACGCGTCGGATCAAGAGCTTTGTTATTAGTCATATCTTTAACAAGGTTCTTATATCGTGTAGGCGAACAGCGAAGATCTTGACCAGACTACGAGGATGCGCAGGCGGGTCCGGAATTCTGCTGTTTGCATATGTTCTAAAGTCCCTTTTCTCAGCCACCGGCCCAAATATTGTTTCATAATGCGAAAACTACATTGATATTAAGCCTTTTTGTCCAGAGGTCTGATGAGGATTACTTAAGACAGCTGGATTCAGATGGAAGAAATATCATTTGTTACAAGGACGACACCTTTTCCGCTTAAAGTAGAAGACATTTCAGAACGGATCCGCTGAAACTGAAACCAGTCTCCTTAAGTATAGTATAGGGAATTACCGATTATTTCCCTTTTGATTGCATTATCTGATGTTCTGGTTAGACTCAACCGTATGGCAGTGGTTCTCTATATTTACATGTACCACCCCATTATGTTTTGTATTATAAAATTCATAAAACGCTAATATATATGTTTGATAAAAAAAAAAAAAAAAAAAAAAAAAAACATCCTTAATTTTGTTACTAAATCGAATACACGTATTCGGATTTTCTCAAATTATTTCGATTATGTTTTAATCGTGTGAAAGAGATATTTTGTTCTGAGATAGGCAAAAACAGTACACGTACTTCAATAGTGAATCAGAGCAAGTTATCCTTATTGTAAGAACCTTCATAATTTTCACTTTATGTGGGTTGTGCGTCAGTAGCCCATTTATGCCGAGTGAACTATTTTACCTTAACAGTTTGGATCGGATCATTTAAATATTTGGAGTGCCTGGTTAGTTTTTATTGTAATCATGTTTTATAGAAACTCCTTTCCTAATTGCAAACAGTATATACCCTGATCCGACGCCGCATTCTGTGGCGTCTGATCTGGGTCAGCACTGTTGTTTAACATCCCTTTTGTGGGATGCTAGGCAGTCTTACGACATGAATGAAGCATAGCTGAAAAAATATTCCGTCTTTCCTGGGAATCGAACCCGGTCCTCCCGGTTAAAAATCCAATGCTCTAACCACTGAGCCAAAGAGTCGACTCCCTGACGTAGTTGTCAGAGATTGAATATATACATAGAAGCTATGCGTAATCTGCCAAGGCAGATAATCGAAGGTAGGAGTGCTAGGCCGTAACACTCCCCCGTTTCAAGGAAGTCATCATTTATGATGACGTGAAGCCATTTTCGGCGTATAAAGTCTGATCCCGGATGAGCCCCCATCTTACGACATGAAAGCCGCAACAAAGGAATGAAGCATAGCTGAAAAAATATTCCGTCTTTCCTGGGAATCGAACCCGGTCCTCCCGGTTAAAAATCCAATGCTCTAACCACTGAGCCAAAGAGTCGACTCCCTGACGCAGTTGTCAGAGATTGAATATATACTTAGAAGCTATGCGTAATCTGCCAAGGCAGATAATCGAAGGTAGGAGTGCTAGGCCGTAACAGCAGGCATTGGTTAAAAATGTAGAGTTCTGTGAAATTTACATATTCCACTACTGTTGATAATTCTTTTGCGTGATATCCAATAAACTAGCTTGCTTCGCACAGTTACAGTTGTACAGACCCATCCATCTATATGCTATTTCAAGATGAAATGGGAATACGTTTTTGGCAATTACTTCCTGACGGTCAGCCTATGATGTTCCAACATGTGACTATTGGATGTGCTATGGTAAAAGTAGAAAATCAGGCAGATATTTCAATTTGCTGTCAGTTTTATATTTCTTTTGATTGTAAGGACATATGCAAGATAGAAAGTCAGAGTATTTAAAAGAGGCATTTCTAAAAAAAAGTGACACATAATGCATGTATTGGTTGAGGGACTCTTAATGTATCTTGCGTACGGAGAAAAATTCTAATCAGCCTGTGCATTTGAGCATGAGTTCATTTTCCTATTACTAACCTATTTTACACCAGGAAAACATGCCTATATAATACTGACCCCCTTAAACCCCACTTTTATATAGCAAAACTGGGGTTTACAGGGCTATACATTATTCTTTTCTTATTTCTGCTCAAAACGTAGATTGTGGGTAGTCGTTAGAACCGCCTCACGAGTACCCACGATCTATGTTTTGAGCAGAAATAAGAAAAATATCAGAGTTTTTTATCTGAAAAGTTTCAATTTTTGGAGGTGAAATTTTCTATATATTGGAATAGGCGTGCTTTCGTAATGAGTCTCGAGACTCTCAGAAAGGGTAATGGGCAAACAGTGCAGGTATAGATCAGACGCCGCAGACTCTTCACTGTTTACACATAGTTTAGCCATTTTTTATATACGAATATCAAAATCATAAAGCCTGACAACACTAAAATTGAAATTTGGCACTTCCATTACGAAAACACGCCTATTCAATATATATTGAAATTTTCACCGCAAGAAACAAAAACAAAAAAAAAAAATAAATAAATAAATAAAAAAATTAAAAAAATGAAGGTTTTCAGAGAAAAATTCTGATATTTAAGTTTTTGAGCAGAAATAAGAAAAAAAATGTATACCCCTGTAAACCCCAATTTTACTATATTAAAGTGGGGTTTAAAGGGGTCAAAATTATATAGGTTTGTTTTTCGTGATGGAATATATAATGTGGCGGATTATATTCAGTTTGACATAGACTAACAAGCAAAGTCTACAATACCCAATGTGTCAGTAAGGCGACAATTGAAACCCTGATCTAACCTTACGCGAATGCGCATTGTGATCTGAGCTTTTGTTATCTACATATTCTGCATGTTGCGTTTCTTAAGGGGTCTTAATGTATTCGACAGCTTTTCCGCCATGTTTTATAATGGAGGCATTTTGTGACATAAGGTTCGCTTTGCTGTACACAATTTATTATTACTATCTTTTTTAATATTATTCATTTTAAGAGGGTAAGAACATTTAGCTATACAGCTAGTCTACCGTGTGGCCGTTTCTAAAACTATAATAAACAATATGTACAAACAACATATGTACAAATGAATATATTACTGTTACTAACCACGGTAACATCTAACAACAGTCGTTTCCAAATACTGGACATGTAAAATGACAATAAAAACAAATTTCAGCTTTTAAGATCACCGTCGAGGTGATGCACAGATGCTCAGTGCATACATCGCATCAACAAGCAACAAAAATGAGCAATAACTCAACGAGGGTGTGTAGACATGTGGCGGAAACCAAAGTCCAAACAAAGTCGGCAAGAAAAATGTTCAAGGCCAAGTCGAGACAATGCATAAAGCAGCAAGAATCAACCTAAAGATATTCCTCTCTGGCGTATAAAAAGCTAAAATGCATGATAATTTTAAATAATTTAGACGTGATGTTACTTTTGAATTTCATGTATGTTAATCACCCCTAGTTTAAAATGGTTGAAGTTTGCTTTAAATTGATTCAAGGAAGATGACTCTCGAATGGACCGCTGTAAAGTGGTCCACAATTTTGGAGCGGAGTATGTAAAAGAATGATAGTGCAGGTTTGCTTTTATGTACAAATTAGATCTTGTGCCGGCTATGGAGCTCCCACCCCACCCCAGGGGAAATTCTGTGCACTATGATTTTCTGAAACACCATTGTATAAGAAACAAAATAACACATGTCAACCCTCTGGCGATGGGGGCGTTTGCGTGTAACAGCCATGTTACAAAGGGTACCCTCAAAACAATAAAAGTATTTTGGCGTAAATATTAAATTATCCATATTCGTACTTACTAGCATTCGATTTGATACATATGCATGTGGTTTTATAGAGCCAGGTATCTGAATATATTGAACTGTCAATGGCGTGTGATCTAACTGTTACACACGTTATTAAAGGCCATAAAACTCATATATAAGTTTCCTGATACAATGTTTTGGACGCCTAAGACTAGTCAGTGACTAGATATTTAATCTAATGCTGTTTTACAATAGATAAACACTGTATGTCCTCCTTTGTACATCAATAAATTAAAATAAACCAGCTTGACTAAGCAAATGACATAAGACAGGATAGTTACTTTAAAAACGGTCTAAACTTCTCTTCTGAAAAGTATCGTAAGTTCAAAGTTCTTAACATTTTATGTGCTGTGTGGTTGACTAAGAACAATGTATTAAATTATTATAATTAATTTCATGCAATATAGACTTTGGATAAAAGCTTTGTACATTTTCTTAATGTTACATACGTTACTTTTTGAGAGATTCTTTATCTACATTGTATAAAAGGTTGTTGATCCTTTGTACATAAGGTGAAGGGAAATCAGCTCTAAAATTCTTCTATTAACAAACGTAGTAAATCGTTTCTCAGATACCTTTATAATTTGGTGAATGAAGTGAAAAAAAAAACAACTTCGCCAGCCGTCCGCTAGTGTATCCGATTGATAATTTTATCTTTGAAGTAGTAAAATGTACTTTGTAACAAATACAAAAATATCCCCTTTTCGTACAAATTTAAATGATATGAGCTCTTCATTGCTTATGTTCTATACATAAAGCTGATAATCTAAAACTTAAATCCATTTAGACTGCCTGAAATAGTTCACACTTAATACAGTTACACACGTTATATGTCAGTCTTTGTGCTGTGATATCAGAACACAGTTTCCGATAGACAGTATTTGCTGGAGAAATCTCTTCAGTACAGTTCCATTAAATACTGTATACTTTTCTAATATCAACTTAAAAGCATGAATTAAGTGAAAACAAACATTCTGAGGGCACAAATTATTCAAGAAAAGCTATTTCATTATTTGAGTTTACATACAAATGCAGTGGTAATTACGACGATAACAACATCACACATATATCAACACTACATTGCAATTCTAAGTCATCTCTAAGATGCAGCAAAATACACAGCATGCACACTCTGGCACTTCTCCGTTGCCACAATTTATAAAATAAAACATTTTATGCTGGCTAGAAGACCGTTTGCTTCAATGGAATCTGTATTTTTATGAAATACCATGTAAAAAACAACACATATAGGTCAGTCCTTCATAATATAATTTGATGACTTACATAGTAAATAAATTTATACTACTATTTATCATTTACAGAGTGATAAGAAAACCATTATAGATATAGAATTATATAAAAGTCTTCTTATAAATTTTGTTAGTGATAAAAGTATTAAGAATAACACATAATAACATTAATCTGAACAATTTCCATTCACTGTGTTACTTTATAATGGCCCTCCGAAAGTCAAAATGATGATAGTATAAAATAACTGATAGGATTAGATGTGTCTCTGGGCCTTATATAAATGGTAATGGTATAACATAACTGATAGCATTGGTTGTGTCTCTGTGCATTACGGCTGCGTCTAAACTAGGTTAAGCTGCCAAGAAATTATAATTATATATATATAAACCTCCTTCGGTCCCTACCTCTGATATATCGTTTATTACTAGATTATTCTTATGCCAAGATATGATAAGGTTTTTTATTATCATTTTTTATTTTCATTGCAATTTCAGACACGGCATTGACCTAATACCTTCTGATGGTCAATGATTCTGTAAAGGTGAATAGTTTACTACCAAATATATAAAATATATAAAATGTCATTACCAGATTTTATCATCTACCTAACATGTCTGGTAACCTACGTGGCACAACTGTAACTGCTTTTCTTAATCAGACTCCTTGGATGTCTCCACTTAGACTGTTATATCTTTTATTGTGCTTCTAAAGATAGACCCTACTAAAATAAGACAAAACAATGAATTTCCATTAATATCATTAACTCCCATGTTCTTTTTGGTTATTTTCAGTCTTCAAATTTACATATTTGATACATGCTCTAGTGCTTTGAATACAACTTTTGCCGCTCAAAATGCGTATTCTGGCTCTAAGAATACCATTTCTAGGTCCTTTCAGTAAAGAGTTAACTTCAGAGCCATATGTAAATATGTAATGATGGCTATAGCTAGTTAAGCCAACAATACTGATCTGTTTTTTGTTTATGAGTTTTAGCTAAGATCGGTAATTTATGTTATAATAGAAAAATGAACAAATATAGGCATGGAACAGATGAAAATCAAGCTGCATACCATTTTTGTTTTCAACACAAGAGTGGAGTTAATCTCTTACCATGTTAAAAGCACTGAATTGCTCTTATATATTTTAATTTCATTGTGTTAAGTATGCTTCTAAATTTGCCTTATGTTATTATTATTTTTTTCTTCTTTTTTTTTTTTGTATATTTTAGAGATAAAACAACACTGTTTGTTTTTGGGGAAACTCATATTACAGTAAGGGAAAGTGCTATATGATTTTTTTTTTTTTTTTTTTTTTTAGTTATCTTAATGTATTTTAGCCGCAGCATGACAAAACTAATAATTGACTTGTGCACCTGGCAAATACTCAGATCAGCCTGCTTGTCCGCTCAGTCTGGTCAGTCTTTGCAGTCTGCATGAAAAAAGCTGAGTTCCTTAGCTGTTAATTGAGTGCACAGAGAAGACATTGACCAGTCATCGCTGCGTTCACAGTCCCTATATGTCCTGCGGCAGTTTATGATAGTTAACATATTGTTTAATCAATTGTTTAATAAATATACTCAGGTATAAAATACATGCACTGAGAAAATGCTTGTACCAATATTGTTGAATCAAAAATAATAATTTATGCCACCTCATTAATCATGTAACAGAAAAACTTTGCGGTAAACTGCATAATGTTCCATGTTTTTTTTTTTTTAAATAGAATTTGGAGGTCTAAACAAAACCATAAAAAGAAACTAGTGTAGCACGTTATAATTTGGATCTTCTTAATATACCAATGAAATTCTTGAGTTGATATGCACTGGTCAGGCGTAAAACAAATAGCTGTGTTTCCACTAACATGCTGAAAAAAAAATTTGGTCGGTAGGTAGGAGAAACTTTTTTTTTTCTATTTTTTCTCCAGAAAAGAACAGGATCGGGCCTGTAATTTAATGAAAATACAGGTATTTTGTTGAAGGTCGGTGCTTTACTTTTTTAAAAATAGCAGAGTCGGGTGTTGGTCGGGTAAATGGAAACACAGCTATTTCTGTTTACGCCTAAGATAGACTGCAGATAAATAAATTTTCTACATCACACGTCTGATGATATAAAAGAATTAATAAGGCAAAAGTGTCATTTTTATCTTTTATTCTGAAATAAAAATATTATTCCAAAACTAAGTATTAATTCAAAATATAAAAGTATAGTTAGGACTTTTACAGAGACAAAAGTATAGGTAACGACTTTTACAGTGACAACAATCTTTTAAAATTAAAGCATTACGGTGTTCTATATGTTACCCTTGATAAATTATTAAGCAAAGTCATGTGAGGGTCTGACATATAATTCATCTGTAGATATTTTACTTAGCCATACAGAAATTATAAGCATTTGTCATACATACAACTTCAGGACAACATTCATTATTTTATACCAGAGAGGTATTGATACAGATAGCAACTTTACTGTTATCAGTATTGAATGTATGTTACTGAAAAGGAATAACGGCATTAAATCTGCAGTTTTGCAAAAACTTCTAAATGATAATGAAAAGAAACAGAGGCACAAAGTACTGATACAGAATAATATACAGAAAACCACAAAAGCCACAGTATGCAGATGTTTTAGGTGTTACCTACGTTATTATGGGCAGAATAATATGGCAGAGACAGATTTGAAAGCGCCTTTGTATCTCATATTACTCAGATATAATGCTATGATAAGAATTCACCTTATTTGTACAACGTCTAGGCTGCATTTGATGTGATACTATGTCTTTTCTTTCTTTCTTTTTTTTTTTTTTTTTTTTTTTTTTTTTTCAATATTACATTTCACAGTGGGTGACTTTGCTTAACACCCAATAACTGACAAAATAGGAAAGCTAGAGAGATAATCATTGCAGCTTTGGAAAGAGTATTAAAATACCTTTTTTATTTATTACAAGTTCAGATCATATGGGCAATGCACAATCTAAGGAAAAGAATTATTTGAGCTAAAATACCCATTTCTAAAGGGTACAGTAGAAAATGAAACATAAGTAACGCCATGTAAGGCCAACATGATCTTTCAAACATCTCATTTTATAGCTAATTGGTTCAGCTGTAACTTTATACGTTTAGCTGGAACATACTATTACTTTTTCTCCAATTTTCATAGCATGATCTTTCAAACATCTCATTTTATAACTAATTGGTTCAGCTGTAACTTTATACATTTAGCTGGAACATATTACTACTTTTTCTCCAATTTTCATAGATTTAATAGTTTCCTATGTTAGTGCATACTTTGTAGGGGTAAAGAATGTAACAGGCTGTGACTAGGTAACGCCCCCATCGCCAAATGACTAACATGCTGCAACCCCTCCACCCCCCTTCCCCCAGGTTTATTCTACTGACCGTTCTAAGGCGGTGGTTCCGGTGTTAGTCTTACCTTTTGTTGCTGTGTGGTTTATTCTACGAGGATATTTGTTTTAAGTCTTGCATTGTTTTAGTTTGTTCTTGTGTTTTTCAGTCTTATAAGCAATGCGATTACCTCGCTTGGAGAAGAGAAAGCTAATCTTAGTGCTTTTCGTACATTTGTTCGATTTGCGTTTTTTTTTTTTTTTTTTTTTTTTTTTTGGTTTTGTCTGTTTCCTCTTCCTCTTCGTGTCTGGGATGGGCTGCGACTTGTGATTGTGGCACTTCCTGGACTTTTCTCTTACCTTTTTTGTATGTTAACACTTCCTTATTATAGCTGTGGCGATTTGGAATCATTGACAAACCCAATTCTTGGAACATTCCAGAAGAAGTCGCATTGTAATCCGCCTTTAGGATGATGCGGGCAGCACGTTTTTGCAGTTTAGCAAGACGCACAAGGTTATGTTTTGAAGTTCTTCCCCAGATATTTCAACCATAGTCAGTCAAGGGAAGAATATAGCCTTGATTTTTTTTATTTTTATTTTTTTATTTATTTATTTATTTATTTATTTATTTATGTTATTTTATTTTTTTTAAATTTCAAATTGGAAGTATAAAGACAGCTGTCTTAACAGTGAAATGTTCGAAGAGATATTTGCGCAGAAATAACCAATATGTGATGTCCACAATAGATTTTCATCAATTAAGTCACCTATCAATCTTCGTTCTACACTGAAAGAAAATGATGTGCGTCCCTTATGGAAAGACTATGCTCGCATTAACTGGGTCGCTGTAAGGACACTGTAAATATAGACATATTTTATGGGGACTAGGTACACCTGGTACATTTTCTACCACTTTAACAAGGGACACAACTTTTCCGACTTCCTGTTTGCTTTCGGCACATGAAACCCCGTCAGAAAAGGAGGCTACTCTAAAAGAAAAGAATTTGCTCCCAAACGGAGCAAATTATTTCCTTTTAGAAAAGACTACTTTTAAGAAAGGGAGGAAAACCAATTTGACAGAACTCTCTCCCCTTAAAGGGTACTCATTCCCCCTTATGGTATATTTATTGCCAAAAGAGCTCTAGAATGATATGGGCCCCGGCAAGCGAGAAAGTGCCTTTGAGCATGCGCAAAATTTGCGGACACATCATTCTACACACGCGCGCAGTCTCATCCGGGCATTTGCCTCAATTAAGCCATTTCGTAATATCCAATGAGCGGACAGCGAAGGTCCTGATCAGACTGCGCGTATGCGCAAGCTGATCTGGGCCTTCGTCGTCCGTATGCCCGAAAACATGTCTTCCCTTGGCGCGGCCCATATGATATATACTGCACTGTAATTTAATCACTATAGAAAACCTTCGTGGATATAACATGTAAATTGTATTATTCTCTTTGCACAGCCACACCGAATTCGGTGGTTAAAAAAGTTAATGACGAGATCTAATAGCATTACGGCCAGACGCGTAATAGGCCAGCGAATACACAGATGAAGCTTTATTTTCTATTTTAGTACTGACAAAAATGCACAATCATTCCAACGTTTACTTACAACAGAATAGTAATTTATACTTCAGCTCCCTCTGGAGCGGAATCGACAAATAGCAAATTGATGCATAAAATTTGCATGCAATGTCAAACCTTATTTAAGATATTTCGTCGTCTGCTGATTATTAATCAGCATGCAAAGCGTTACTCTTATTGCTTCCTTTTTTAATGCTGTTCGGAATGTCTGATACCACACTTAGAAGGATTGTCTTAAATGTTACAGAGCTAATACATGTGCATCGTGATCAGTTAACGTTTCACCCATAAGTTCCTGAAGTGGACTCTTCCATATTTGAATTTGGACATGCCCATTATTAAAACTAGGGTACCATTAAAACATAAGAACAAAATTGTAAAGAGAGTAGATCCAGATGAGATGGCTTATTATGGTTTGGTTTAATAAAACACAATTACATTACGCTAACCCGTCTACGTGGCGAACACCTCCGCGTTCCCAAATAATGCATAGTGAAAACAGGAATATGTGGATGTTTTCTCTACTACGTGTTCTTTTGTGACTTTGACATTTTCAATTTAAGTTTATACTTTCGATCAGCGGTTCCAAGGGGGGAACCTACGTTATACAAAACAGTTATAAAGAATAGAGATAATTTCGAAAAGGCCCTGTTCAAATCGGCAAGTTACTGTCATTTTTAGTTCGTTGTTCTGACAAACACCAGGATAGGCCAGCCAGTAAGGATACCAAAAAAAAAAAAAAAAAAAAAAAAAAAAAAAAAAAAATAGTATAGGCTCAGAGAATGTAGCTTGAAACAAGGCATTTATATTGGCAAATATGATGCATAACCGTATTGTCATTGTTGAAGACCCTCGCGTACAATTACTTATAAGGGTATCAAAGTATTATGTCTGAGTGTTCTCAACGATGACAATACGGTAGTACATCAAATCTGCTAATATAAGTCCTAGCATCCTTGGTGCATGCTCTGAGCTTATTCTCTTTTCATCAAAACAACAAAATTAATAATAAAAAAACGACCGACCAATTAGAACGGGTGCTTTGGCAAAATTCTATAGTTCTTTTCACTGTTTTGTATGACGTAGGTTCCCCACACTAAACCACATTCACATTTTTGTGCGCATGCGCCAAACTGTCAAGGTTGGTCTCGAATCGGTGTTATCTCAGCGAGATTACAATCGAGGGGGCAAGCTTCAATACGCTGCATATCAGAATAGAGGTCCTGGGATATTATAGTTGGAAACGTATCAATTAAAACAACTAAATAAAAAAAAAAAATCGTCTCCCTCGAAGGTGTAAAAATCGATTTTATTGCTTCAGTATAGTAATATGTAAAGTCAAAATACTGCTTAGAGCTAGAGACTTCATATAACACAAAGATTCCGTTTACTGCAAGCAGAACATCCGTGTTCATGCATGTCACTCATTTACGTCCACGTGAAAACAAAGTTCCTTTAAAGTGAATAAATAAATAACTTCAGGACATCAGATTATAAATTTATTTATTAATTCTTTTGCACTAAAATACTAACCAAAATCATCAAAAGAAATGTGATTCATATTTTATACCCGAAATATCATACTAAGAACTATAGACAGATACGATCGTCTTACAACAAGAGTTTTTCGCTGGTATATTTATAATCATCATGAAAAAACTTATATCTGTATCAGAATTTAATGTTCCGTTTCATTTGGTCTTTTTCACGGCTTCTACCTTATTTCAGGTTTGTCCTAAATTGTTGTCACACAATCATATCAGTCATGCACACCCAGCAAATACTCAGATCAGCCTTATTATCCGTTCTGTATGGTCAATAATCGCTGTTCGCAAGAAAACAGAACAAACGATTTGGGTAATAGTCATCCACTGAACTCACAACGAAAACTCTGATGTCCAAGCTGATCCGAGTCATCGCTAGACACACATGAATTTGCTGGTATTATCATGCGGTACCTCAAACATGTCCCGCACCGTGTTGAGCTTCTATAAAGCCGCCGGGTTTGCTTTGAAAAGCAATAAAATGCCGCTTAGTCGGAAAGGGGCTCGTCTATTAGGGCGCGTACCTCTCAGTCTGCAGGCATTTGATTATTTAGGTGCTAAATCATTCATCTAATCAAAGTTTAGTGTCATAATTTACCGAAAATGGATATACCAATTAGATCTCTACTTTTGGCACGCGCTCGTGATTATAGATGTTAAGTAATGTTTTTGCGAATCATCTCATTATACGTTAAGAAGTGCAGACTATACTTAAATAAATAATTGGATACTTAAATGTATAAATTTGCCATCAACTAAATAACATTCTACGGATTAATAATGATTCCATGTGTCATCTTTGTCATATGTTTCGATAATAAACAAAACATTACTTAACCTCTATAATTGAGAGGTACGCGCTTAAATAGACGGGCCCCTTTCCGACTAGGCGGCATTTTATTACCTTTTGTCTTAGGCACCTTCTCTTCTGACCAGACTTGTCCTAAAAGTTTAACGACTCCATTCTATTATATTGTGATATGTCTAAAAGCTACATGATGAGTGGAAACAGTGAAGACTCTTATCTGCCGCTGCTTTCTGTGTTGTCTGATCTGAGTCTAAACCTTTTTGATCAAGTTCATCTGCCCCAATACTTAGAGCAAATACGGAATTTGTACTGTTTCAACGTCATGCTTGGGAGAAAAATCGGTCGCGAGTGCACTATAAGCTCAGTAGAATTTTTACAGTAGTAACATTAAAATAAAAGTCAAAATGGATTGCCTTTGGGCACAAAGAACACACAAAATCACGAAAATCGGAGACTCGGTTTGATTGAGTCTCATCATATGCAACATTGTAGTTTGCGAGGCTGCATACGCAAAGTAAAAAAAAAAAAAAAAAAAAAAAAAAACATACATTGTGATATGTGCGCTCGACAAAGACGGTATATCGCTTGCGTATGGTTGCAGTCTGGACAGAGTCTTTGTTGTCCGTATGAAGAATCTTTACATCATTGATTATTCATTATACGTCCAAATAAGAATCTGATCAAACTACGCAAATACGCCGACTGATTGAATTCTTCGCTGTGCCCATTATATTCAGGAGTATGTTTTCTGACGTCACGCCTCCAATGACATGTTTGCTCACAATTTATGACTTCAAACGTTTTTTATCAAACTTTCATTTTCTGGACTGGATATATCTGTTAAATTTGCAAACCACATTTACAAGGGCGACAATACATAGTAAATTTCCGTTTGTGTTCCTGCTATCAAAGCTCTTCTGAAAACAGGATCTTGTCTGATAGAAAGAAACCATAATGTGTTCCAAGTCCCAGGGGCTCAAAAGCCTGCCTTTTAGTGTAGACTCTTTTTTTTTTCAACACAAACGAAAAGTGTATTCAATCCTCTAGTGCCCCATGTATTATATATGATAAATGACATTTTTTGATGCCAGTGAGCTGAATAACCTTCACATAGAAATGTCTGAATATCTTAAACTATTTAGACATGATATATACAAGATTTAAAAGTAATTGCTTCTAAGTAGCAGGACTAGTATGCTCCTATTAAGGCATGAAATGCCACTACATGATACATGTCAAATCTTAGGTTCTATTTAGAATTTTACATTTAATTTAATCTTTTCAACTATATAAATTATGCCAGAAACTATTGTTAGTTGACACAAAGGCGTATCTGTAACATCATTTTTTAGGGTTTATATCGCTGTTCAAAAGCCCAGTGTATCATATATGATATATGGCCTTCCAGGTGACCTTGACCTTGACGAAATAAAAACGTACCAGAATTCTTATCACTGCACCATACCTAGTAATATATATTAAATTCATTTTTTTTTTCTACAACATCTTGTCTCTGGCACTAGAGGGTTAAGCTCATTAGGTATTGCATAAATATCCGAAAATATCCAGTATTGGACAGCTATACTCACAGAATAAATAATTACATGAATTTCCTTTTGGCGGCCGTTAGTTCAGAGACATGTGCCGCTTAGGAAATGATGACACTGTTTCACTTGCACCAAATTGTGATGGAGGTTTTCGTCCTCTGGCTGATGATCGAGTAGTATGTGGATAGCAAATATAATGTGGCGGGTATTAAAACGGTACCTATAGCATCCTCCCTTTAAGTCACAAAATTAACTGTTGTAAGGAAGTGGCTTTTGTAGAGAGGTTAAATATATAGTGTAACACTTATAACTTTATGTAGTGAAAGTAGTCCGTCTCCGGAAAAGGCATGTCATGGCGACCTGTTCTTTGAACCCAGGCCAGCATTACGAGAAAATCTAAATATACTTTCTACACTGCTCTAGGCTTACCAAATCTGGTATATGTATACATGCTGTCATAAGTCTGATGCTGTGCCATACACATTGACCTCTGTCCTACGTTCGGCTGCCATATTTTCTTATATACTGTGTGGGTCTCAAGCCTAAATTACATAAATGTATGTCCGAGGCGTACTTCGTGTATTGCTTTTATTTTGTCTGTGGATACAACTAGTTTACTTTCAAGCGATAGTTGCTCTGGAATGACTTAGAAGAGCTTTGTAAGCACATGTTTCACAAAAGCACTCTGAGCGGAAACTAATCCTTCTTTCATGCCCCTATAACACAGTGATTAATCCATTTATGCCAGGCGACCTATAAAAGGGACATGGGCAAAAAGTGAAGATCCAAATCAGACGCCGCAGAACACGGCGTCTGATCAGGATGTACACTATTTGCATGAAGTACTATAAACATGATAGTAATAAAAAAGACACTCCTTTAATTAGAAAGAGACGTGTCCAAAGAGAGAGACAACAGTTTACACTAGGCATAAATAGGTTAATTAACTGTGGTCTGATGATGCTTTGGCATTGCAGTAAATACAGCGGATTTCTTCAGTCATCCTCTAAAGCAATGGAATAATGCTTTTCAGTGCCACAAGACACACAATCACGAATTGATCAAAAAGTGTATCAATCCAATAAATGCTTGAAATGCAGTTATCATGTAAATAGTCAAACAGTAGTCTCGAATGAACCAATATTGTGATTTTCGATGCTCTATATTCCATTGCAATAAGCCTGCTTATTCGACTGCAAGAAATGGAATTTGTTTTACCATGAAATCACCACAACATCTATCAAAAGTGTTTTAGAGGTAACTTAGCAAGTCAGACTGTGTTATAAATCTTCAAGTTTGGTGACTGAATTAAAATAAAGAGAAAATTGTTACAGAATTATTCTTGTAGAAACCATATGAAAGGCAAGGAAATGTACTATAATGGGCTGCTTGCAGGTAGATAAGGCGGAGAACGATTTCCAAAACTATATGAGTCGCTTCAAAACTATATGAGTCGCTTGGGGGAGGGGTGGCGCGGGAACAACTTTATAGCATACGCGATAAGCAAAAAATCCGGTGTGCCAGAACTTACGGCATTCGCTCATCTAAGCGGTCGGGCAAGTGAAAACTTCAGTCAAAGAAAAAAAATCAGTGTCTCAGTTTCAAAGAGACTCTTTACATGACAGCATATTGGTGTACGGGGCTGCATACACCCCCTAGCATACGTTTGTGCCATTACGAAAACACGCCTATTCAAATACACAGAAAATTGCACCTCCAAAAAACTGAGAATTTCCAGATAAAAACAAATTCCGATATTTTTCATATTTCTGCTCAAAACATAGATTGTGGGTACTCGTTAGAACCGACTCTATGTTTTTGAGCAAAAATAAGAGAAATAATGTATACCCCTGTAACCCCCAGTTTTACTATATAAAAGTGGGGTTTAAGGGGGTCAAAATTATATAGGCATGTTTTCGTGATGCGGGCCTCGATAGTCCAAGATATCAGTTGGCTAAGTGACCGCAAGCAAAATAAAAATAATAATAATAAAACCATAACGCACCTAGGTAAAGTACGGATGTCACACAGCACTGAACATCAGCCGCAGTGAACTCAAATAAAATCTATGTTTGCTCTTGGAAACAAAGAACACAGAACATAGCAAAACTTGCAGTTTCGAATTAATTGAGACTCTTCTTTTGGCAGCATTGTAGTTTGTCTGTATGCAGACACCCCCGCCCACCCCCTCCCCCTTTGCATTCGAGCAGGATTCGGGTTTCCAAGATAACAGAAAGGTAAATCACTTTTCTAAAATGTTCGGAATGTATATTTTAACACATTTCTCTTACTCAAAAGACCACGTAACGGAGGCCAATATAGAACGGTTAGCGGTTAAAAACAACAACTTTTGCAGCATCCCGATATTATTAGTATTACCGTATTTACTGTGTGTATCCAGACAGACAGGCCTGAGCAAACAGTGTGGATCCTGATGAGACACCATCAGGGCCTACATTGTTTGCCACTTATCCAGCATTTTTGTGGCGCAACATCGGCAAGTAAACTGTACTTAGAATAAGTTTGGTAGGGGGTTGAGGTATCCGAAAATTTCGGATAAATACGATTTATACTGGAAGAGGCTTCCATACGAAATCCGTGTATCATCATAGCCAAACAAAGAAATCAAATTATAATTATATCGATGACAAAAGAGGTGTGGCTTGTAACAAATATAAGTATACAACCGGCGTGGCGCCCATACTAAGTATCACAACATAAAAGAATTATGTTTTTTGCCCATCAAGATTTAAGAAAAAAAATGTTTTGATGCCCCCTTATGTAGAGTTATGTAGCCATATATAGAAAACGAGAAAGAGTTTGTTGAGCACATGATTTATGCAGTAAAAAGCTCGCAAAATGTAATAAACAAATCGAAAAGCTGGTTTACAATTGAAAACTTTGGACACCCCCACCCCTTAATAACGAAGATCCTGCATACCTCGGTCTTCACAATATATTATAAGCGAACATGGTGGGACATATTTCATACACTAGTTAACATAGTGGTGTCTTTGTCAATGCTTGTTTTGTGGCTGCTTTCTTACCCAAACTTTGCTCTTTGTGCAGAAATGCGGACACTCACCTGGAGCTACGAAGTTCACTCAGAGAGACAATGGTTTCATACGGCGGATATTCTTCATTTATAATTTACTGAAAGGAATTAGGTGATTCGGTTAAAGTAAATAACACCAATTAGTTTCATAACTGAAGATGTTTTCGTCTAGCTATAAAGTGTTTTACTGTCAAGGATAAATGACACATAGTTGGTGTAATTTCAGCTGGTGTAATTTTACTTATTGACCGAGCCAAAAGGTTGGCAATAAAATTGGAAAACGTTTCTAAGGAATCAAGATTGCTATGACAAGTTCACATCTGAAACAGAAATTAATGCACTAAATACATTATTTGGGCCGAATCAAGCGAAGAAGTGCCTTCGAGCATGCGCAAAATTAGCGGATTCTTATCATCCTGCACATGTGCAAAGTCTCATCCGGGCATTTGCTCTCCATTAGAATACTCTATAGCATCCAATGGTTCTGCTTGCGGACTGCGAAGGCCCTGATGAGACTGTTCGGATGTGCAGTCTGATCTGGGTTGCCTTAGCTGTCCGGATATGACCGAAAATGTTTTCGAATGACGTAGCCCATTTAGCCTAGTCGGACAAATTATATGGAGAAGCATGGTAATTGGTTGTCGTAATACCCAAAGAGTTTTCATCACGAAATCTGACGATGTGATTGCTTATTAGAAGTCCCGTCACTTTGTGAGGGTGACTCTTGACCGGAAAAGTAGAGCTTGCTGCTTTAACCTAGCGTCCCATAAAATGGACATTGGCAAACTGTGTTCACCCTGTTCAGTTCAACACTGTTTGCATTTATAACAGGGATTACTGTATAACAATAAAAACTAACCAGTTACTTCCCATAGTAAAATTAACAGATCCAAAGAGTTTATGCAGAAAAATACACTCGGCATGGGTTAATATAATCGTCTCTTTTCTTATAGGGAATTGATGTACTCGTATTAGCACGGTAGACATACTGAAAAAAGTATGCTTTTTATAATTTAGAATTAAAAGTGTAATTTCCCACCCACATTTTAACCATAGTTTAAAATTGCATTTAAGTTTAAACAGCTGTTTTAAACAATTAAATTTAGTTTTGGAAACAGTCAGTGTCTGAGACTAGACCTGCAGTTGGCCGCGACAGGGGTCACTAGTTTTACAGAGACCCGTATGGAGAAAACCTTTGAAACTTGTCTGAAACTAGAAGGCCCAGGCCTTTGAGATTTGGTATTTAACTTCATCAAATGGGCCTCTATCAAGATTGTTCTAATTATAGCCCTGAAATAAAAAATGACCATGCCCAAGGCCCATTTGTTTTACATAGGGTCATGTAGGTAAAACTTTAAAAATCTTCTTGCTTGATACTAGAAGGCCTAGGCCTTTGATATTTGGTATGTAGCCTTCATCTGGTAGGCCTGTACAAATTATAGCACTAAGGTCAAAATGGTCCCGCGCTAGAGGCCCTTATTTTACACGGTCACATAAAGGAAAAAAAGTTGAAATTCTTCTTGTCTGATACAAGAAGGCTCAGGCCTTTGATATTTGGTATGTAGCTTCAGCTAGAGAGCCTTTACAAAGATTATTCAAATTATGGCCCTGTGGTTAAAATGGCTTTGTCTCAGAGGTCCTTTGTCTTACATAGAATCGTATGGGGAAAGACTAGGAATTTTCTTGTGTAAAACCAGAAGACCTACGCCTTTGACATTCGGTACTTAATTTTGTCTAGTAGACTTTGACCAAGACTAATCACATTTTAGCTCTTGGGTCAAAAACGACACAGCCCCAAGGGTCTTTTGTTTTACATAAACTCATCATATGGGGAAAAATATTTTACTAGAAGGTCAGGCCTTTAACATTTGACATGTCACTTTATCAAATGCGTATTTTATGTGAAGGTTTTGTTTCGCAGAATTAATTAAAATCCATACCAAATTGCTGTAGGATACAGAAACCAAAAGTTTGTTTTTTTTCAAACTGTATCGACCATCATACCCATATGTTTCATGTTTTAAAAAATCATCACGAAAACACGCCTATATAATTTTGACCCCCCTTAAACACCACTTTTATATAGTAAAACTGAGGTTTACAGGGGTATACATTATTAGCTTACCTGAGCACGAAGTGCTCATGGTGAGCTATTGTGGTCAGTCAATGTCCGTCGTCCCTCGTCCGTCGTCCGTCGTGCGTCGTGCGTCGTGCGTCGTGCGGCGTCAACAATTGCTTTAAAAGCCTACTCCTCCTACACCCCTGGGCCAATTAACTTGATACTTGGTAGGAAGCTTCGGGGTGACTTGTAGATCAAAAATAGCTAAAATCGTTCTGATCGGAAATCCAAGATGGCTGCCATGGCCGCCATCTTGAAAATCTATTTTTCACTTCTCCTCCTGAACCGAAAGGCCAATTGACTCCAAACTTGCTTGGAACCATCAGGGTGACTTGTAGATCAAAAATAGCTAAAATCGTGCCGATCGGAAATCCAAGATGGCCGCCATGGCCGCCATCTTGAAAATCTATTTTTCGCTTCTTCTCCTGAACCGAAAGGCCAGTTGACTCCAAACTTGCTAGGAAGCATCAGGGTGACTTGTAGATCAAAAGTAGCTAAAATCGTGCCGATCGGAAATCCAAGATGGCCGCCATGGCCGCCATCTTGAAAATCTATTTTTCGCTTCTTCTCCTGAACCGAAAGGCCAATTGACTCCAAACTTGCTAGGAAGCATCAGGGTGACTTGTAGATCAAAAGTAGCTAAAATCGTGCCGATCGGAAATCCAAGATGGCCGCCATGGCGGCCATCTTGAAAATCTATTTTTTGCTTTTTCTCCTGAACCGAAAGGCCAATTGACTCCAAACTTGCTAGGAAGCATCAGAATGACTTGTAGATCAAAAATAGCTAAAATCGTGCCAGTCGGAAATCCAAGATGGCCGCCATGGCCGCCATCTTGAAAATCTATTTTTCGCTTCTACTCCTAAACCCAAAAGCCAATTGATTCCAAACTTGGTAGGAGGCATTGGGGTGACTTATAGATCAAAAATAGCTAAAATCGTGCCTATCGGAAATCCAAGATGGCCGCCATGGCAGCCATCTTGAAAATCAATTTTTCGCTTCTTCTCCTGGACCGAAAGGCCAGTTGACTCCAAACTTGGTAGGAAGCATCGGGGTGACTTGTAGATAAAAAATAGCTAAAATCATGCCGATCATAAAACCAGGATGGGCGTCATGGCAGCCATCTTGAAAATCTATTTTTCGCTTCTTCTCCTGAACCGAAAGGCCAGTTGACTCGAAAGTTGGTAGGAAGCATTTGGGTGACTTGTAGATCAAAAATAGCTAAAATCATGCCGATCGTAAATCCAAGATGGCGGCCATGGCAGCCATCTTGAAAATCTATTTTTCGCTTTTTCTCCTAAATCCAAAAGTCACTTGACTCGAAACTTAGTAGGAAGCATCAGGGTGACTTGTAGATCAAATATAGCTAAAATCGTTCTGATCAGAAATCCCAGATGGCCACCATGGCCGCCATCTTGAAAATCTATATTTAGCTTCTTCTCCTGCACCGAAAAGCCAATTGACTCCAAACTTCGTAGGAGACATTGGGGTGACTTGTAGATCAAAAATAGCTAAAATCGTGCCAATCGGATATCCAAGATGTCCGCCATGGCAGCCATCTTGAAAATCTATTTTTCTGCACATCTGCATATCTGCAGTGGCTATGTCACTCAGGTGGGCGACCCGTGGCCCGTGGGCCTCTTGTTTTTTCATATTTCTGCTCAAAGCATAGATTGTGGGTACTCGTTAGAACCGCCTCGCCGAGGCGGTTCTAACGAGTACCCACAATCTATGTTTTGAGCAGAAATATGAAAAATATTAGAATTTTTTTCAGAAAATTTTCCGTTTTTGGTCGTAAAATTTTCAATATATTTGAATAAGACTGTTTTCGTAATGATTACTGTAAGCTTGCTCAGGGTGAGCTACAGTACCATTGGTAATTTAGTTGTGGCTTGTCTTCATACATTTTTACCGAGTGTAGTTCATCAGCAAATGTTTAAAATTGTTGACATGACCAACTTTGCAGAGAACTCCCTCAGCCTGTGTTATAAAGAAGTACATATGTATAAAATTGTATTGTCCAATTGTATATGAATTCATCTAATGGAAAAATCATAATCAAGAACGCCCGAAAGGTGTCTGGTAAAATTGTAAAATGTGCCATTCAAAAGGTATTGTAAAATTTCCGAAAGCAAAAGTTCTCTTTGAAGTTATCGTCGTGGCCATGTTGGCTCAATAATTGGAAAATTTTGGTGTCAATCCATTTCTATGAAAGTTTAAATACATGCCATCAAAAAAGCTAGACGGTGTATTTGAAATATAGTTTGCTTTTAGGAAGTAGACCAGGGTACGCTCCCTTGAATACAGATAACAGCCTCAGTGTCACGTTTGGCTTCATAGTTGCATTCGCACGTGATCTGATAAACAGTCTGGTTTGTATTTTGAACATTATTTTCTTTCTTTCCTATGACGTTAATCTGAATACGTAAGGTTTTGTATACTTGAGATCTGTTAAGAATTATCTTGGCCTCCGTAGAAACATGCTATATGTACTATAAAGTTGTTTTATATACAGGCATGCCCAAACTGTTTTCCTATATCAAAATAAATTGATTATCTTTCCGATTGTAGGGTTAGCAAAATTTTATATTGCATTACAAAAACACGCCCATTTAAATATATTGAAACTTTCAACTCCAAAAACTGAAAGTTTTCAGATAAATATTCTGATCTGTTTCATATTTCTGCTCAAAACATAGATTGTTTGTACTCGTTAGAACCGCCTCGGCGAGGCAGTTCTAACGAGTACCCACAATCTATGTTTTTGAGCAGAAATAAGAAAAATAATGTATACCCCTGTAAACCCCAGTTTACTGTATAAAAGTGGGGTTTAAGGGGGGTCAAAATTATATAGGTATGTTTTCGTGATGGAACCCGTACTAACAATGGTGTAGTTGCAATAACAGGCATCAAACAACGAAGCACACTAAGAAAAAAACGCCTTGGAACGATCAGCATAAATAACTTCTGGGGAGGGACCAGGGTGTAAGCTTAAACTAGTTTTACACGATCGCAGCCTCGCCCTTAATTCTGATGCAGCTCAAAAGTACAAAAACAATACATTGTTTGGTCGTTATAATATATATAGAACTTCCTGTAGACGTGCTTGGTGGATTATCTCATGATTATTTTATAATGTCATGAACTATATATGTCTAGAGGAGAGATGTCCAGATAAAAAAAATATTCTGATTTCTATACGAAATCATATGTTGTGGCTACTCTGTGAGGCGCTTTTACTGAATACTCATACATTAGGGTTTCGCGGAGAAATAAGAATACAATCAATATATGTTGGTTCCCAAAGCGCCTTGTCTAGATTGTTTGCTTACAAGTACAAGTTCCAGAAGTGTTTTAGCGTAGCGATCATTAAATATCGTAAAACATATGTCTACTTATGAACAGAAAATGCCCTTATCAGCCTTTGCAAATGCACAGGCTTGTTAGAGTGAAAAGACCCAGTACCGTATAGTTTTGGTACGTTTCGAGCTGAAAAGACAACTACTTATCATTTTTCAAAAGTATACAAAAACGCCATCTTTTGGAGTATATTTGTCTTTCATATACAGAGGGCTGTCTCTAAGCACTTTTTACTTAGACATGCCTCAAGTAAGTCACCCGCTGCATACTTCTATGAACTCGATAGTGCTCCCTGTATTGTATTCTTCTTGCAAAAGAATTACAGTCGACTCTCGTTATCTCGAATTCCAAGGGACTCTCTGAAATACTTCGAGATATCCGTACCTCGACATATCAGATTTGCAGAATTGAGGAAAACATAATTTGAACAATCACATTTAACAAATATATATGAAATTGGAGTCTTGAAGTTAGAGATATATTGAAAATATTGTGGGAAAGAGGAGAAATTGCTCCTGAGGAGCAATTTCTCCTCTTTTCCACAATATGTTTTGACCTGTTGTTAGATTTTCTTGTTTAAGCAGGGACAAGATTTTCACTTCGAGATAAGCGGTTAATCGAGACAAGCGAGATCGAGATAACGAGAGTCAATACCGTCTATGTATAGCAAGTAATACCAAGTAGAGATCACCCACCTTGTCGAACACCTTGTCTTACAGGAAAGGCTCTTGATTTGACAACATTTATCTGTACGAAGCTTGGCACTGTACGAAGCTTGGCATGCTTTCGTAACATTTTTATGTTTATTCTAAGAGCCTTACCTTGTAATCAAGAATCATATAATTTTCAAAACAATCCAATGTCAGATGTGGTCAAAAGGCCTTTGATGCATCAAGGAAAGCAATGTAGCATTCAAAACCTAGCTCAGTTTTATGATCTATGGTTTCTTGTTAATTAAAAGAAGCTGTTAATGACCCTAGATGTTTTTTATAAGCGTTCTGCTGTACGTTCGGAAAGATTTTACCGTTTATGGCTGTCCGATTTTCAAACCTCAAGTGAAGTACTCGTTCAAAGAGTTTGTAAATTGTGGAATGTATTGTTATAGGTCTGTAGCTCTCTGATGCACCTCGACGTTTGCCAGGCTTATATACAGAAATGACAATTCCTTTTCTAAATTCCCCATTTATATAGTCTACTTTACAAATAATGTCGTGCAATCGTTTTAGTATGAAAGCCGGATAGGGACATTTCTTATTTCTAACTTCTAACTTCTTACTTCTAACTTCTAACGTCTTACTTCTAACTTCTAACTTCTTACTTCTAACTTCTAACTTCCATATGTATGAATGTATGTATGTATGTATGTATGTATGTGTGTTGTGTGAGTGTGGGTAGGGACATTTCTTATTTCTAACTTCTAGCTTCTAACTCCTAACTTCTCAATTCTAACTTCTTACTTCTAACTTCTAACTTCTTACTTCTAACTTCTAACTCACATACATACATACATGCATACATACATACACACATACATACACATATACATACATACATACATACAAACAACATGGAAGTTAGAAGTAAGAAGTAAGAAGTTAGAAGTTAGAAGTAAGAAGTTAGAAGTTCGAAGTAAGAAGATAGAAGTTAGAAGTCAGAAGTTAGAAGTTAGAAATAAGAAATGTCCCTACCCGCACACACACACACCCACACGCACGCACGCCCACATACACACATACATACATACATACATGCAACATGGAAGTTAGAAGTCAGAAGTAAGAAGTTAGAAGTTAGAAGTAAGAAGTTAGAAGTCAGAAGTTAGAAGTTAGAAATAAGAAATGTCCCTACCAGCACGCACACATACGCACACACATACACACGCACACACACATACAAATATACATACATATATACATACGTACGTACATACATACATCCATACAATATAGAAGTTAGAAGTTTGAAGTTAGAAGTAAGAAGTTAGAAGTTAAAATAAGTTAGAAGTTAGAAGTAAGAAGTTAGAAGTTAGAAATAAGAAATGTCCCTACCAGCACGCACACGCATACACACACACACACACACACACACACACATACATACATACATACATACATACATACATACATATGTACATATAACATGGAAGTTAGAAGTTTGAAGTAAGAAGTTAGAAGTTAGAAGTAAGAAGTTAGAAGGTAGAAAGTAGAAGTAAGAAGTTAGAAGTTAGAAATAAGAAATGTCCCTACCAGCACGCACACACATACACACAGAGACACACACACAAACAGACACACACACGCACATACACACAGACACACACACAGACACAACGCACACACACACACATATATATATGCATACATACATACATACATACATACATACATACATACATACAACATGGAAGTTAGAAGTCAGAAGTAAGAAGTTAGAAGTCAGAAGTAAGAAGTTTGAAGTTAGAAGTTAACAGTAAGAAGTTAGAAGTAAGAAGTTAGAAGTAAGAAGTTAGAAGTAGGAAGGTAGACGTTAGAAATAAGAAATGTCCCTACCCGCAATCTCACACACACACACACATACACACACACACACACACACACACACATACATATACATACATACATACATACAAACTTACATACATACAACATGGAAGTTAGAAGTTAGAAGTAAGAAGTTAGAAGTAAGAAGTTAGAAATAAGAAGTTAGAAGTAAGAATTTAGAAGTATGAAGTTAGCAGTTAGAATTAAGAAGTTAGAAGTGAGAAGTTCGTATTTAGAAGTAAGAAGTTGGAAATAAGAAATGTACCTACACACACACACACACACACACACATACACACACGCATGCATACATACATACATACATACACACACACACACATACATACATACATACATACATACATACATACTTACATATATACAGACAACATGGAAGTTAGAAGTAACAAGTAAGAAGTTAGAAGTTGGAAGTAAGAAGTTAGAAGTTAGAAGTAAGAAGTTAGAAGTTAGAAATAAGAAATGTCCCTACCCGGCTTTCTTATTTTAGGCTGTTAAGTAACGCAGATCCACCGTAAATGAAACATTCGTTTACAACATCGTCGTTCCAGGTTTTTTTGTTGTTTTTTTACAAGCTTTCTACTTGTTTGCTTTATCGAGATCTTGGTAAGGTGAGGTTTTTGCACGCATCGTCGGAAGAGCGTACTAAACTTTGAAGTTTTGTTTCTAAAATTTTCGTGAAGTTTTCATCATAATCAGCAGTATTGCTTGGTATGAGCGTAACAGAAAAGTAATCGGCAAAACTCGTTTATTTTTTCTCAGGGCCTTTGACTGTTTTGCCCGGGATTATTAATTCATTTAACTTGATGATTTATTTTTCCTACATTTATTTACAAGTTGCCAAAATAATCTAATATCATAGTCTGCAGACTCTTCTAGGTCTGTGCCTTATTTAAAGTTTGCCGGTTAACGTTTTAGCTCCTCAAGGTCGGAGACTCCCCATGCATATGTTAGGGTTCGTCCTTTCCAGGTAAATGTTTTAATAAACAAAACGTTTCTATAAATTGTTATTGAGTTTCATTACAAAAAAAAAAAAAAAAAAAAAAAAAAAAATGAAACAGGATGTCAGACATTATGAAGAAGATTACGTGGCGGTGACAAAGTCTCAGCATAGAAAATGTCTACTTCTGTACATGTTCAAATTATAATGCTATAATGGTATGGCATAACTTTGAATGCATCATGTATAATATATGAAACGTAACGTCAGAAAACGGTCTTGAACGCTCAGCAAAGATTCGCGCAGACTGATCAGAATCTTGAATAGCAAAAGATAGAAATTTTCTTTATGCGGATGACGAAGACTCTGATCAGACTGCGCGGATGCGCAGGCTGATCTGAGTCTTCTTTAGACGCACTTATCAGAAGGCATGTTTTCTCGCGTCGCGGCTCAAATGATAAAGCATTTTGCTATTAAAAAAATTTTGCCCGCAAAATGTAGATCTATATTTATGATCCGGAATTTCTAGTTCGTTGTCTGTATATACTATTTTTAGACTCACATTGTCGCCAGTATAATAAGCATACCAGAGGAAGCATTTTGTTTGTTGTTTTTTTGTTTGTTTTTTTTTTGTCTTTTATTATATATAATGTAATAATATAACCTTGTCCGGTGACCGGAGGCTTCTGGAGGCAATTTATTATTTGAGCCAGCGCACAACAAAACCAACAAAATGACATGTGCGTCCAGTTAGATCAGCCTGCACATCCGTCCAGTCTGATCAAAGTCTTTGATGTTCGCATGAAGAACGCTTGAGTCTTTAGCTTCACATTGAGCGCACAACGAAGACTGATCAGACTGAGCGGATGCCCAGACTGATCTGAGTCTTCGCTTTGCGCACATGCCATTTTGTTGGTTTTATCGTGCGCTGGCTCATTTAATATCTGAGTCGCAACGTGAAACAGTGCATTAACAAGTCTTATATGTTAATATACTATGTACCAGTGAAAACGGGTTTGTAGGGTTGTTTCGCCATTTTATTTGGTGCTTGTATACTGTCTGTCCGGGTTTATTTGGTCTTCCTCTTGGTGTCATTTTCGGCTATGTTATGTGATTGCGGCTCTTCTTTGACATTCTCTATACTAGTTTGCAATTTGTTTGTTATTGATAGCTACTTGTTTTACAACAAAAGCTGTCTTTATTTGCTTTATAACCCGAATTTTGTATTTCTTATTGGGGCTAGTGTCACAATCGAGCCTAAGTATACATGCACCAAAATTTCATAAAGGTTGTTGTCCACGTATTTATCGATGACCAATGAAATCAAACCGCGCGTTTGTACACAATCCAGGAAACGCTTATTTATATCTGCGCTATTCCTGTTGCTGTGAGGTCAGAGTGCCATGTAAACAGAGTTACCTGTCAAACCTGGACTTGGACTTTGGCAAACAGTGCAAACCCAGATTAGACGCCGCAACTCGCGGCGACTGATCAGGGTCTACACTGTTTGCTCAAATTACAGAAAGTTACGGATTAAATGAAACTATCTTAAGTCTAAGTTCTAGACCATGTTTCCAGCCTACACTCAGTGACAATTGAACATTCAATGCTGTCAGTGCTTTGATATTTTATGACAAACATGATAGTGTTTATATAGTTCTAAGTATAAGATTTAAACCCGCACAAGACAAAAAATGTTCGAAGTTAGAAGTCAGAAGAAAAACAAATGTCGGAAGCTAGAAGAACGAAATCAGGAAAACAAGAAGTCGGAAGTATGAAGTAAGATGTTAGAAATAAGAGATAAGAAGTTTGAAGTCAATGGTAGGGCGTTAGAAGTAAGAAATCAGAAGTTCGAAGTCAGAAGTAAGAACTAAGTAGAACTGTGAATTCAGAAGTCGTGAAGTTAGAAGTCAGAAGTGATGAAGTTAGAAGTCTTCCAGGGGCTTCCATATATTTGCCTCAGAACCGACTTTAAATAATATTGTTTTAGTAGACATAATACAAATTATAAATCTGCAAAGGAATGACGGAAATTGTGTTGTAATTTGACAGAATTGTTTGATCTATTGCTTTCAAAGGAACGGCGATTCTCTCTGTTAACTTACTGCTGACTGGTACAGTATGTAATACAGTAGTGTAGAACTTTTAATAATGTATGGCCTATTAACACAATAACATGTGACTTGCTGAAATATAAAATGTGATGCGTCGCGTTCAGACTGCAACTTTTTTTCTAAATCCTTTCATTCATTAAATAACCGTCCCATATATAATGTCCTGGACGCACACAGTTTCTGTATTACATAATGTATTATTGTCTACACCCACGGGCGTAAACAATCTTAATATCTGCCATTGCTCTGGAAGCACTTTAGAAAATATCATGCTAGGAAAGATGTCTTTTTTCAGGGATTGTCCAATGTTATTATAACCAAGTACTAGTTTTTGCAGAAAGCTTGGTCTAAGACATTGTGTTCTAAGCACTAAACATGATGCTGAAAGCTAATACTTAGATCATAGTTCGCAAAAGGCAGCAGGAGCAATACCAGACAGGAGATGCATGCTCCTGTGGAAGAGCTGCATGAAGTAGACGTTACGAGCTGTTATGACTCATGAAATAAGAAATCCTCAGATATAAGGCTGTTGTATCACTGTTAAGTGATTCATCTTAAAATTCATCTTGCAATTTAATCTCACTAATAGCCCCTAACAAGTTACCTAGTATTGCTGATCGGTTCTTAAAATGTTGTTTAGTAATACGTATAGTATTTCTAGGTTAACACTTTATAGTACAAACAGAAAACAATACAAGCAAACTAACATTAATTCCGGTGCTCAGATAAATTATTACACACTAACCACATGTACGCGCTATCGTAAATAGGTTTTCGTGGCGCCTAGGCTATAAACGTAGGGCAGTATAGAGTAAGACAGACAGACATACAGAAAGACAGACAAACAAACAACTGGACAAAGAATATGAAGTAAACAGTGAGAAGTAGTAAAAAGCTTAAGGCCGCATGCTACGCTTGTTTTTGAAATATACGAGTGTGACTATCTTAATGTTTGTCATGGGCCGCGGCATGCAAAAACACGTGTTCGGGCACATGCGGACAGCGAGGGCCCAAACCAGCCTGCACATCAGCGGAGTCCAATCAGGACTTTCACCTTCCGCCTACAGAACCATCTGGTATCGCAAAACGTAGCGAAGTACATTCCCATCCTATTGCCTACGACAGGCCGTGAACTTGAATGCCTGCCGCCTCCTGCTAGCTTGATTCGTCTTTAAATGAACAACAATGTACGGCCTGTTATTTTTAGTCCTAAGGATGGGTTAGATTTTTTTTTTTTTTTTAAGTACTAGGTGAGCTTCTCTTTAGACAAATACTGTTAAATTATCTGTTTTCTCTGCTTGTCAGTGGGGCTTCTGGTTTAGGTCGAGATGACAGACTAAAAAAGCCACAATATCAGTAACTATGCCTTCGGACATGTGCACCAAGCTACAATTCAGAGCAGCTAGCACATTGACACAATGCGATCCAGATCGTCAACTGACACTTTTTAATAGCCAAGGTTGCCGAGTTTCAACTTGCGGACAATGAAGACTCTGATCAGACTAGGTTGGGCGCACACGTCAGAAGGTACGTTTTCTAGCTTTGGCTTCAAACGCAATAATCATCAAGCACATGGCGTTTATGTGACTGGAACATGTATTGTCAATAAAACAGGTTTTCTATTTCAACAGTTGTGAGAAGCTTTCCAGCATTTTCTGTCAAATAAATACGAACCGCAACGTCAAGAAACGTACCTTATGACATATTCGCACAACAAAGACTCAGATCAGCCAGTGCGTCTGCGCAGTCTGAGTAGACTCTTTATTGTCCGCATGCAGAAACTTTGCATCCTTGGCTATTCAAAATCCTAAATGCGCCCAGTCAAGATTCTGATCAGACTGGGCGAATGTTTTGCTAGTCGCACATGTCCGAATGTATATTTTCTGACCTTCGTGAGTATATGTAATATAATGAGGTAACTAGATCCACAGATCTTTATTTGGGCGGTGGCTACTCGCTGCGGGGCTATTTTTTTTTTACGTATGTTGTCCTGTTCGTTGACAGATTGTTGTGTTTAGTGCATTCTGTCTAGCATTGTGATCATTTTGCTGGGGAAGAAGGCGCTGATTGTTTTCCTGTTTTTGCTTTGCGTCATTTTCAGTTGTTTGTTGCCTCAAAATAGGTATATTATTTTAAAAAAGTCATTGTATGCATAAATGCGTGACACATTTTGTCATGACGTCATAAACTAAGCCGCCATCAAAAGCAACGTTATGTTACGGCAACATTCGATGGCTTCCAGGTATTCATGCAATAACAAGTAAGCGTGTCGAAATCGAAAAATATCTGCACGCGTGGTCCTCGGATAGCATATTTTAATCACTTTATAATTAAAACTATATTCACAAACTCGTCCAATGATATCCCAAATCCGGACAATATTCAACAATTCTGTGCAATAACCATGCACTACATGTACTTTCATTGATAATTCCAATAATTGAGAACTACATTTGTATCAGGGTTTCATATAATTGTGTTCGTTCATATTAATTTATCGACATAATATACTACATTGTGTTTTCTATTTTACAATAATATATAATACACATTGGTTTAAACAATATTTTATTTCAAGCTGGTATACATTTACAACATACAAATAAGATCTGGCATGAGGATCTGATAGTAAGCCACTTGGCTTATAAACGTCATCTCCTAAAACAATGTAGCGTACAACATTATTAAGCAGCATGTCTCAATATATTGAGATGAATTGAATATGAGAAAACAAACGAGAGAGAGAGAGATAGATAGATAGATAGAGAGAGAGAGTTGAGCAGTATGACTGAAATATTGACTTAAAGTGACTACGAGAAAACAAACAGAGAGAGAGAGAGAGAGAGAGAGAGAGAGAGACTGACCCCTACACATGATTATATATATATGCTAGGAAACCTTAAACAAATCTGCCCGATTTGATAATGAATTTTGAACGTAAGGTTTGGAGGATATTTTTGCGACAAAGTCGGAATTAAGTGAGCTACATCCCATCCTCAGTCTAGAACGGAGAATTTGACCCATGCGTGTACCGGCGTTAAAGTATTGAGGAGGTAATTTATGTTTCTGTTTAAATCTATTTAAAGCGTGTTTGAAGGCTGCTACAGATGGTGCTTCTTTAACTTCGTTTGATAGACTGTTCCATGCGCGTATTGTCGAGGGAAAGAAAGAGTCAAGGAACAGATTTGTGCTAGCTCTGTATTTCTGAATGTGTTCAGAATTTCGAAGATTATACCTAATTGTTTCTCTAACAGTAGGGGTGGTGGTGGGGGGGGGGGGGGGGTTAATGTCAAGGAGGTAGCCTGGTGTAAGACCGTGTACAATTTTGTAGAAGATTACAAGCTTGTGTTTATTTCGACGACATTGAAGAGACTCCCGTCCAAGATAAAAAAAAAAAAAAGCCTTTCAATACTGCATAATTTGGTTGCCCCTGTCATAATTCGCGTAGCTTCGACGTGAATTGCATCTAGCTGTTTTTTTTTTTTTTTTTTTTTTTTTTTTTTTTCAGTTTCAAGTGAGCAGTTGTCCCAAACGACATCGCTATACTCTAAAAGGGGTCTAACAAAGGTCATATATATTTTTTCTAAGGCTGTTTTACTCACTCTAAATTTGAGGGCTCTAAGAAGGTTTAGACGTGTCCAAGCTTTTTCAGAGATATTTTTCACGTGTGCGTTTCAGTTGCATGAATCGTAGAATGTGAGGCCCAAGTGTCTGTGTGTGGATGTTTCCTGATTCATCGTGTTATTCAAAAACAAGGGAGGGTGTTGAACGGGGTTTAATTTCCTAGTTAGCGTCATTGCCATCGTTTTCCTTGCGTGGAATTGTACTAGCCATAAGTCAGCCCAGTCAGAAATAGTTCGTAGGTCCCGTTTAGCAATCTTGCGGCAAGGTCAGGGCGTTCAATAATGGTGTACAGGCTGGTTTCGTCAGCGAACAAACGAATGGAGCAGCCGATGTTTTTAACAATAATTTTTATATATACAAAGAATAGAAGTGGGCCCAAAATGGAACCCTGGGCGCACCGGCTTCAACTGAGGCCCAGTCAGAACCTTTGCCATTGATGACGATGCGTTGTCTACGTCCTGATAAGTAGCTAGTAAACCATTTCAAAACCTGGTCGGAAACCCCTAACCATCGAAATATGTGGAGCAAACCCTTGTGCTAGACTCTGTCAAAGGCCTTGATTATGTCACAGAAAACTGTTCGTACCTATTTACCGCTGTCTATGGCCTCAAAAAAAGGCGTGAAAAGTGTGAAGAAGTTGAAAGGTAGTAGAGTCACCTCGGACAAAACCCGACTGAAATGGAGTTATCATCTGATGTGACATGGTGTAATTAT
Source organism: Anodontia alba (assembly GCA_964016985.1). Lineage (NCBI taxonomy): Eukaryota > Metazoa > Mollusca > Bivalvia > Lucinida > Lucinidae > Anodontia > Anodontia alba. The sequence continues at coordinate 62,876,217 of OZ024832.1, read as the reverse complement.
AAAGGTATTTGTGTACGCAGCGTACCATGGTTTTCGCCTATATAACTCAAGAGTGATATGGGTCTGTAGTTGCTTGGGAGGGATTTTTCATCTTTCTTATGAATTTCGGACAGGTTGGCATCCTTCCACGAAGTAGGAAAGTAGCCTTGAGCGAGGGGCTTATTAAAATCAATGGAGTACAGGTAGGCCAGATAGTCAGCGCATTCCCTCATGAGCCTTGGGCCGATCAGATCGGGACCACAGGCTTTGCTGACATCCAAGTGTTTCAGTACGTCGAGGCCTCTTGTGTGGTAATTGTGATCGATTCTAAGATGTGTTGTACCGGCTCTAGAGTTGGTAAAGCTTTGTTTGTATCATTGACCTTTATCTGAGAGGAGAAATATGTGTTTAACATTTCTGCTTTCTGTTGGTTTTTTCCAGCCATTTCGTGGTTCATTGTGAGTACTGAAATATTGCTAGAGAGGAACGCCAAATATTCAAACGTTGTTTTGAAGTTTTCCAGAATATTTTGGGGTCACAGTTTTCTGAGGACAGTAGGTGATCAAGTTTGTCGAAATATTGCTTTTTGATAACCGTGTTGCAGTGTTGATTTTATTCCTGAGAAGTTTATATTTAATACAAAAATATTTTTTATTTGTCTTTTTAAATTGCCTAAAGTGCGCTTGCGTTTCCTTATTAAGTTTCTTTTATGTTGCATGTTATACAAGGATGGCCATTTTGTTTTATGGAAGCTATTTTGTTCGGTATTGATTGTTTAGCAGCCGCAAAAAATATATCAATAATGTCCTTGATATTCTGGTCAATATTCTCTTCGTGTTCATTTTTTATGTTTTATTTTTTCTGAGAGATCAGATTTAAACACCAAGCTACTAAGTTTATCATAATCTGCTAATTTGTAATTCCATATTAGTCTTTTAAAAGATGGCGTGTGTGGACGAGTGAATTTGAGTAGAATAATTACCTAATTACCGGACAATGATATCTGGTATAATTTGCCATAAAGGGGTCAGCTACACTGCTGGTTAGAACATTATTATTATTACGAACTAAGGTGAGATCGATGAGCGAAGAAGAATTTTCTGTAAAATGCGTAGGTTCTGTTATAATCTGTTTCAGGTTATATTCCAGGAGAAGATCTATCATTTTATTATTGTTGCTTTTAGACAGATAAATATTAAAGTCACCTATGATTATAATGTCTGCTGTGTTGCTGTTGTATGCTCTATCGACACTTTCTTTTATAAGATCGACCCAAGTAGACTCCAAACCTTGTATTTTTAGGTCGGGTCTTCGCTTACAGAATAGAGTATCGCGGACATAGATAATCACGCCTCCACCAGGACCACCTTGCCTACCTGTCCTAAAAGGTGAAACGTCATATGGCTCGGCTTCACTGCGTATTGTGTCGAAAGAACATACGCCGGTAGGGAACCTCCAGACAATTTTCACAAATTTTGTGCAATAACTATGCACTACATGTACATGCTTTATTAATTCCAATAATTGAGAACTACATTTGTATCAGGGTTTCATATAATTGTGTTCGTTCATTACTTTATCGACATAATATACTCTATTGTGTTTTGTATTTTACAATAATATAAAATACACTATAAAAGTTGTTGACCTTATGTTATATGGTTCATGTATCATGTATAACGCTTCATTTTGTCACTATAGTCACCTAACGAAGTGCTATGAAGCACGCAAAATAGCAAGGCGCTAATCAGTAAGAGATGACTTAGGAAAGATGATTATTCTTCGTGCAGAACGAATCACGTGATTTTTATTTAGTAAAAATGTTGCTGAATCCACTTATTGCCGAGCTCTTCTAAATAAGCCTTACAATTCTAGTTTAATAATCAGACTAAACTGTCAAGTAGTGAAAAGCTTGGACAAGGTTATTAGTATCATGCTCTGTGCACAATATGTTATAGGTTCTTTCGCCGAAATAATGGGTCGGAATCAATTTCAAAGTACAATTTTGGACTTGAAACACTTCTGTATGAAGATTTGTTGGAAGAATAGTTTGTAGTATTGATTTTTATCGGAAATTCAGTGACTGGTATTTGTCTCTTTAAATGATGACAGGCTGTTGCATAATATTTTTTTCGGCAACACATAAGGCAAAGGTATCAACCCAGTTCTAACTGATAACTTTTCTTCCCTTCTAAGTTTCAAGGCGGGTCGGACCTGAGATTGAATGTAGGCTCTTTCTTAATCTGTTTTAGAAGGTTGGAGTCTGACTATCTATTTACCGCACGTCATCATCATATTTGTGATTATATCCGTTTTGTGTGTAATACTTCACTGATATGGTAGAGAATGCCGACACAGACCGAGCATATCTTTGCACGTTTAAACTGTATCAGAATTAAGGGCGAGGTTTCAGTATAGTTCAGCTATAGTAAGCTCTCGCCACTTCGAATTATCTACACTAGTTGGTGCTGACGCTTCCAAGTTAATTTTCAAATGTAACATTCGTATTCCTTTGAGGGCACTATATAAACTCGGAAGATTATAGCTATTTAAACAAGAAATGCATTTTTGTGACATCTAGTTTGCTTTGCTACACACTATTCCCCTTCTTAAAAGAGGCCTTCTCTCCTATTCTTAAAGACAAAAAATGACCCCCGAATCTGAGCAAATATTTTGCGTTCAAAGTAGACTCTTTAAAGAAAGGAAGCACAAACCAATTTTGATAGAAATACCTCCACATTTATTTCTATTCCAGATCCTATTTATTTGTTCGTTCTTTTCTTTTTTTTTTTTTTTATTGTGTTTGTATGCATTTTGAAATACAGAAATCTTCAACGATCCAACACTGATGGCTTGTTCACAGTGGCTGATTCAAATTTCTTTTTACCCCCTAGGGAATTCTTATGATAACTCCGCCCCCCCCCCCCAACCCCCCCCCCCCCCCCCCAAAAAAAAAAAAAAAAAAAGCGTATAAAAATGCATATATTTAGGTTTATTTAGGGAAATGTTCGCGTTTAATCATCAGAATGTACGTTGTAAATACTTGAGACAATGTTAATGCGTACTCCAAAATACCATTATTTTATAGATGCTCAGAAATACATTCTTAATTATCTACATTTGCCTCCTGACCTTGCGCTATGATAAACCCTCAGTGGCGTGAACTACCTATGCCTTTAATAAACTTCTATGGTCTCAAAGACGTTTAAGCCATTAAAGTTCGATTGTAATCGGAATAATCCTTTAATGCTTAACTAGTAACACAAGGGTAGCGGTGTCATATATACCGTATTAGTTTCTAGATTTTATAGCCGCAATTTTGAGGTAATTTCCAGAGGTATCATAGTAAATACTTCTGTACGAAGGTCTATCCTAGTCGGAATTATATGATTATTTAAATTATCTCTGTAAATGAATAAAGAAAGATTTTTGGTTAACTTGTATTTTAGAACAATTCAAAGCATTGTTCATCGTTACAGAAAAAGTCACAATGTAAATCGCTGCAGCAAACTACATACACGGCTAGTCCAATAATAGTTGGTCACAATGATTACCTTCTTAATCGTATGACCGTGAGAGAGGCCTAATACTAAACAAGTATAAGCTTTCACAAAAAGCTTGGTCTACGCTTCGCACATGATAAATGTTAAAGCTGATTTTAATAGTCTTGGGTTCTTTATATACAAAGCTTGGCTAAATCGGCAACATACCAAAATACAAAGGGAGAATTGGAGTGGTCTAAATGAGATCTCGTCTGAATGAGAAAAAAAAATCATACACCAAATTTCACGTCGCTTTTTAGGCTGACCTCATCAAAATTAAATTAAATACTTATAAGAATGTCAGATTTAGTCACGATGTCCGGGGAATGCTTAAAATTGAGCACAGCAGTACCAATGCATCCACCCACTTTAAAAGTGAAATTGGCAGACTTAATGTTTATCGAATAACTTTGATAAATTGCTGCAATGGTAGCTCTTTAGAATCTACATGTGTGATGTGCCGAAACACTGCATATGAATGGAGAACATCCTCTTTATATGTAGGTTTTCCAGTTAACATTATTATAGTCTATTTAGTGATTCAATTCCTTGTCTCAACCAAACACTACGTAGTTGTCTCCGCCCATAGGCGTAGACAACGAAGACTCCTTCCTAAATCTGTAGCAGACGGGCGATCGAAGTTACTTTAGTTATATTTGTGGTCTGCATGGCCATATTCCAACTTGTTTTATTATTATTATTATTATTATTATTATTATTTTGTGCTGTTGTTGATGATGTTGTTGCTCTGGCTTCAGATATGGAAACTGAGCCCTCTTCTTTGTACCATAATATTGTTTGTGATTAAATCTGTTTTGTGTTCAGCTGTATGAACCTCTACCCAAAACCGAACAAAAATTGTGATCTTTAGCGGCATTTGACTTAATGTCGTGGTTTCGATCCAGTTTAACTAGTTCAAATTACCAGATATTTTACATGTTAATACTGACCATACCCTGTTGTGGTTTGTCTTTTTTCGTATATAGGTTATTGCAAAAATCATTCCGTTGTTTTGTTGTGATATCGCCTGTTCATCTTTTTTCTTTAGTCGGTACCTCCGGAAGGCTATGTTGCGTAATTAAGGTTTTTGCTGGGTAGTTTCATTTACACTTTTACAATTAAATTTGATACAGAACGTATGGATTTTCTTAACTGCAAACTATTAATCCTCTGCTACATATGTAGATGTGAACAGTTCATTTAACTCTTTGAAAGTGTAAAATATGCGTAGGGCGAAATTACATGCACTCCAATTGATATATAGCACTAAATTGGTAAGCTAGAAACGTTGCTGTATTGAAATGCAGTTAATATCAGCTTGGGCCGCGTCAGGTAAAAAATGCCTTCAAATCTGCGCTAAAAAGCCTGATCACCCTGCGCATGCGCAAAATCTCATTCGGACACATTGCTCTCCATTCATATATTCTGTAGTATCCAATGATTCTGTTTACGGTGAGTGAAGGCTCTGATCAGACTTCGCGGATACGCAGGCTGATCTGGGCCTTCCCTGCCCGCATATGCCCGAAGTCACTGTTTCACATGGCGTGGCCTAGCTTAATTAGCTTTAAGAAATGAAAATGTGCATTCTTCGTACGTGTCATTCTGCAGGCTATTAAACGTCATTGTAACAAATTATAGCAGTGTCTAAGATCGATTCTATCAGTTTCTCTCAAGGAGCATATTTGTAATCCAATACTGTACTTTTGTAAGAATTCAGAGTTTGAGATTATTTTATTTTATTTATTTATTATTTTTTTTTGTTTTTTTTTTTCATTTGTCTTTTTGACTGGCTTACCACCAAGAGGACTAAGCCTGCCCAGGAAAAGCGTGGTCAGGTAAACTGATCGTCTCGACATGACATTAATAGTGTCGACTTGGCCTTTAAACTCAAGTCCAGCCAACCATACGAGAATCGGACATATGTAATAAGTATAAGAGTTTTTTGTTTTTTTGTTTTTTTTTTGTTTTTTTTTTCCACGTGTTTGATACCTTTGAGCAGGGTTATTTGTTTATGCAATAAAGCCCATATACGCACATAACCAATGTGTAAACAAATCATACAACATGTTGTACGTGTATGATATAAATCGCATCATACAAGGGGATAAATAGATTCTAAAATAAATGGCTCGTAAGAACAACGAAAAATCTCAATAATAATAATAATAAGAGCTAACGTGTCAAGTTTTGTGGGTCGCACTAGCGAGCTTCCTCCAATTCCGGAAGTTGCCGGCTAACTATTATTACGAGTATTGTCTCTGATCGTCCGCATCGTGATTCAATTTATTGTTTTCTTTTGCTTTGGCTTAAAATCGCAAAAGGAACATCTACTGTGCTTCATCGCAGTTTTCTGATTATTTGTACTTCAGTGTGATATTTCCAAAATGTACCTGAGAACTTTACGTCTGCGACACTGACAATCTGCTATATCCTAGCTTTTTCTACAATTTACAGTGCAATTCAGAATTGCAGCCTTTCGCATATTGTTAATTTAACAACAAATGCTGGTAAAGACATTTATATACTTTCACTGGTTTGTAAATAAATGGTCCATAGATTAAAGGTATTGGTGGAATAGCACTTTGTATGCAAAAATATGTTTATTGTACGACGTTTCTCCAACAAACTTGCATTTATCTCAGTGTTTCAAGTTGTTGATATCCCTGATGTCAAGTTATATTGATAGTTTGAGTATGTTGAAGTTTACAATGTCGGAAATTCAAAATACTTTACTTCCAATCGCACGTGATGTATAAGCACGTAAAACATCTACCAGCTACGGAAACAGGAACAACTATAAATGTAGGAGTAGGGGTATACGTCTCCAGTCACGTCACTGTCAATAGCTTGTCGGCATTGATAACTAAAATAAATATTAGCCGCAATGCGAGAAAGCGTACCTTTTGACAAGTGCGTCCAAAGAAGACTCAAATCATCCATCACGAAAACATGCCTATATTATTTTGACCCCCTTAAACACCACTTTTATATAGGAAAACTAGGGTTTAAAGGGGTATACATTATTTTTTTTTTCTGCTAAAAAACACAGATTTTGAGTACTTGTTAGAACCCCTCGTCAAGGCGGTTCTAACGAGTACCCACAACCTATGTTTTGTGCAGAAATATGAAAAATATCAAAATTTTTATATGAAAATTTTCCTTTTTTGGTTGCAAAATGTTCAACATATTTGAATAGGCATGTTTTCCTAATGTCCTACGCATCCCCAATCTGGTCAGAATCTTCTTTGTCCGCAGGAAGACACTTTGCATCCTTTGCTGTCCGAAGTGGATCAAGCGATGATTCTGATCCGAATGCGCGAATGCCCATACTAATCTAAATCCTCTGGGCGCCTACTGTCTAAGGTATGTTTCTGACGGTGTTCCTCATATGATTGCAGTGTCAAACAATTGACGTTTGATACAAATATCAAAATGAGCAAATTTTCTGCTAACCTGTGTTTGTAATGATATCTAAAATAACGCAGACTATATGTACCTACAGCACACAAACTACTTAGTGCACGTTACTATGGAAGTAATAGCCGAGCTTCTGTACAGCTGCTCTTTGGTAAATAATTCTTTTTTTCAAAGATACGAAAAAATAACATATCCGGAGAGGATGCAACCGCCTACTCTCTAATTTGGCCGCACTAGGCATTAACGTGTCTTCGGACATATGCGGACAGCGAAGTCCCAGATCAGCCTGCGCATCCGCGCAGTCTGATCTGAGTTTCCTGTCGGCTAACAGAATCATTGGATACTATATAACGTGCGAATGGCTAGCAAAGACCCGGATGATATTTTGAGCATGCGCAGGATGATCTAAATCTGCGCATTTTGCGCATGCTCGGATGCGTTTTTCTCTTGATGCGGTCCAGATCATACAGCTGAACAATAGTTTCATTAGTATACATCTGATCCTATGGGACTGATGACTGCAAACGTTAACAAACGACAGAGATGCGAACAAAAAGAATGAAGTTTTTTTTTTTTTTTTTTTTTTTTTTTTTTTTTTTTCATTTTGTACATTTACATGTAGCAATGCGATTATTCCTAAACAGACGTTCGTTTGACTTTTGTCTTGCTTTAGCTATAGTTTCATATCACTCGGTGCTTGCAGAGTGCTTTTCTCCATGACGTAGTTGTTCAATTTGGTTTGCATTTCATGTTTAGGATTTTTGCTGCCACTTGGTTGGATGTGAGCATTCTTATTGCACTTTAAGCTAGATCCACCCATGCAGATAAACATAGCTTACGGCACCATTTACAGAACACAGCGCTACACCCCGTTTGTAGCAATTAATGACCCGTTAATACTATAATAAACTAATAATTAATCAGCGAAACTGCAAGCGTCTAACGTCTTCAAGAAATGATCCTTATTAATTTCATGTTATGCGTTTTTGTTATATTACACCAGGAGACCAGCTGTAGGCGACCAAAACATAATTCACCTTAAACATTTGGACAACTTTACTCACAACCATACTTGTCAAAGGATTCGCAAAGTCCATGATACTACATGTGTTTAAAACCACTGGATGTGTGGCAAACAGTGTAGACCCTGATAAGACGCCCGTGGGCGTCTGATCACGGTATGCACTGTTTGCACAGTTCTACCTGCCACATTGTTCGGGTAAATATGGTAGATACCCACAGTGCGGACTGCAAAGATCAGGAAAATTGTGCATCAAAGTGATAATCAACTAAATTATAAGGTTTCAAAAGGAAGCGTTTGTCAGATCTGCAATTCATTCTACCCTAAAGCTATTAAAACAATATGGAACTGTATTGCCATTCTGGGAACAAAATCAGCAATATGATTTTCAAGACGATATATTTAATGAAGACGGTTGAATCCCTTGGTTATGTTTGCTCGGGTAGATGACGACGCGACAATTCTGACATCTAAGACATTAAAATCATTACTTTCGTACGTGTGAAATACAATCTCAATACATTTTAGGTGATGTTACCTTATTGCGAGCTAAAACTGACCTTCACATGTAAAGTATGTAAACATAGCATATAACAACTACTCCAATTTTTATTGGTTAACGTTATTTCGGAATAACCACTAAATGCTTAATGTATCGCCCGATAGAAATAATTTCCTGCATCTTATGCGACCGCTAAACAAAAATCAAAGGGCTGAAAGCCCTCAAAGTCGGTGAATTAAACAATTCTAACGCAAACTGGCATTACGAATAGGGCCATAACTCAGTAAGTATTTTTTAAAATTTATTCAAAAGTTAATCAGGTTGTCTACTCATCACTACTAGTCATCAAGTTTCAAGGCTCTAGCTCCAACGGTTTTTGAGATATTTTGCTAACAAGGTAAAAATTCCCAAAATTACAAAGGGTCATAACTCATGAAGTATTTTTCAGAATTTCTTCAAAAGTTAATCAGGTCATCTACTCGTCACTATAAATCATTTTATTAACTTTCAAAGCTCTAGCTCTAATAGTTTTTAGATATTTTGCTGACAAGGTAAAAATGCCCAAAATTACAAAGGGCCATAACTCAAGAAGTATGTTTTCAAAATTTCTTCAGAAGTTAATCAGGTTGTCTACTCATCACTACCATTTTATTCATCAAGTTTCAAGGCTCTAGCTCAAACGCTTTTTGAGATATTTTGCTGACAAAGTAAAATTGCCCAAAATTACAAAGGGCCATAAATCATGACATATTTTTAAAATTTCTTCAAAAATTAATTAGGTTATCTACTCATCACTAGAAATCCATTTACTAAGTTCCAAGGCTCTAGCTCAAACAGTTTTTGAGATATTTTGCTGACAAGGTAAAAATGTCCAAAATTACAAAGGGCCATAACTCAAGAAGTATATTTCAAAATTTCTTCCAAAGTTAATCAGGTTGTCTACTCATCACTACCAGTCAATTCATCAAGCTTCAAGGCTCTAACTTCAACAGTTTTTGAGACTTTTTGCTGACAAGGTAAAATGCCCAAAATTACAAAGGGCCATAACTCATGACGTATTTTTCAGAATTTCTTCAAAAGTTAATCAGGTCATCTACTCATCACTACAAATACATTTATTAAGTTTCATGACTCTAGCTTTAACATTTTTTTAAGATATTTTGCTGACAAGGTAAAAATGCCCAAAATTACAAAGGGCCATAACTCAAGAAGTATTTTTTCAAAATTTCTTCCAAAGTTAATCAGGTTGTCTACTCATCGCTACCAGTCTATTCATCAAGTTTCAAACTTCTAGCTCCAACGGCTTTTGAGATAGTTTGCTGACAAGGTACAAATGCCCAAAATTCAATGGGCCATTACTCATGTAGTATTATTCAGAATTTCTTCAAAAGTTAAGCAGGTCATCTACTCATCACTACAAATCAATTTACTAAGTTTCAAGGCTCTAGCTCAAACAGTTTTTGAGATATTTTGCTGACAAGGTATAAATGCCCAAAATTACAAAGGGCTATAACTCAAAAAGTATTTTTCAAAATTTTCTTCCAGAGTTAATCAGGTTGTCTACTCATCACTACCAGTCTATTCATCAAGTTTCAAGGCTCTAGCTTCAATAGTTTTTGAGATATTTTGCTGACAAGATTGCATCCGTATTTTTTCAAAGGGCCATAACTCAGAAAAGGGGCGTAATCCTGTCAAGAAAAAAAATACGTATCAGCTTTTTTTTCATGAGGAATTTCAAAACAGTAGCATTCACGGTTCTAAAGTTTTGCAATGCATCAAAAAACGTGACGGACGGACGGACGAACAACCCAGAAGCAATATTCCCCTCCAACTTCTTTTGAAGTTGGGGGCATAATAATTGTATGTAAGCACAGACCATGCTTTTTGTAAAAGCTAATACTTGTCACTGACACACAGTCTGACATGGTTACATTAACCTTTTTATTAGATATCCTGAACTACGAGCATTAAACTGCGCAATTGGATCGGTATTCTCTAATCTAGAGCAATTAGACCAATAATTTGATTACACGAGATCTGGACAAAATCTTGACTGCTCCACATGACCTCGTAGAACGAGAACTGTAGAAAACCAATTTTACCAGAACAAATACCCCATGGTAATCAAGATCACATTGAGCGCTTGCTAATTCAAGCGTTTACTTTTGTTGTATAAATAGACGGGCTTCCCCAATTTGATCCATTGTGCAGCTACATTGAAAACCGTAGCATGCAATTTGTTATTTTAACCCTTAAAGCGCCAAGCAAAATTTGTAGCAGACGACATTTTTTTTCCAATTATTTTCAAAGAAAACAAGTATTGGTGTTTCATGTGAATTCTCTGCAGCAGAAATATCAAGACTGTTCTTTCTTTGAAACATAAATCAAACGGTCATCCGCTGAAGTTGTGATAATTGGTGCTTTAAGCTTAGACGGTATTTCTATATATAGTCACCAGTGTAAACATTATGACTGCAAAGAATACTACTTGCGCCAAGCGAGTTTTTTAGAAGATGACATTTCACACACACACACACGCACGCACGCACGCGCGCGCGCGCGCGCGCGCGCACGCGCGCACACACACACACACACACGTCAAAGAAACAAGATGAATCGTCTGCTAAAATAATACAAATGTCGTCTGCTGCAGTGGTGATAGGCACTTTAAGAGCAAAATGTCTTAAAAAGCATATTAGGCTCTAGATTGGTTATAGTAACCTTTCACGCCCAATGTCCTCTAAACGGACATAAGTTAGTTACTAAAGATCCAGATGATCCCAGATCAGACGCTGCAAATTTCAGAACCCGATCAGGGTTTAAAATTGCTTGCTACACCAGGCACCTATAAAAAATGCTGGCCCATGTACGTTAATCAGAAATAAACAATAAAACACTGATAGAGCTGCTGTTCTATAAATAAAACAGGAGAATCCGAAACACTTTTGTTTACAGGATGACGTGTTGTCATCAGCCAATGCCAGCGGCGGAATTGAACACGTTGGAGAGAAGAATGTATTAGATAGAAAAGGAAATGAACTCTACGTTATACAGAACACTTGCTAAGCTTTAACAAACTGTTTGGACGTTCATTTGACGTTATATTAACGTAGAAGTAACGTTACGTTGATGACGTCGGTTGCTAGGTAATAGGAAAAAATGGAAGTCGCGTTTTCGTATGGGCTCAGTAAAATTTGTATAAACTGTTATTAAACTAGATTGTTTCAAAGGAATTTATTCATTTTGGTGTTGATTCCATAATCGGGAAGACCTAAACACCAAAAAATTGGTAGCAGAGCGAGGTTGCAACATTCTATCGAGGTCAATTCGTTTCAGAACAAAAAAATGGCGTCAGCGGAACGCAGCAACGGGGATGATTGGGGCGAAATCGGCAACGCCGCGGGAACAAACATGGATTATACGGACATGGAAACATCGTTAAAACTGGAAAAGTCTCGCGCTAAATCGACATTTACACGTCTCAAAAACAAGTTGATATTCTTAGTGGAAAGTGAAGGCATCGGAACTAGCCGCGAGGTACAGGAGGCTTGCGACAATTTGGATAACAGCTTAGAGAGAACGATGAATGTGATGACACGATTATCGGGACTTTATATGAAATATAAGGAAAGGGAAAAAGTCAAGAAGGTCGCTCTCGAGACGGATAAATTAGAGGAGTACAATTCTGCGTACGACGTAGCAAGACATTATCTTCATTCGCTTAAAGGGGAACAATCAAGTGAAACATCAGAAATTCTGGCGATCGACTTGCTCAATAGAATGAACATTGACGATAACTCGGGGACATATCAAAAGCAAGAATCAGCTGGTTTACAAGAAACCTCGAAGAAGGTAGGATTTATCGATTCTATAGATAATAACCATGGATTTGAATCAGTGAAAGATACAGGACTGACAACATGCATTGAGACCGAGTCGCAGCATATATCAGAAAAACAGCAAAGAAATGCCGGTATTATGAACTGGGTCGCTAATAACATGGCCACACCTAAGCAACATGAAAAGCCCCAAGAATACAGCAGTATGAGTCCAGAAGGAAATCAAACCACAATGAATGCACAGGCTGTGCCATTCGAGCCGGCGGCGAGCTACACAGCCCCTTCCATTGGGCTTGATATGTGGCGACAACTCAAACGGGTGGAGATACCAACATTTTCCGGCGACAAGAAACATTATCAAAGTTGGAAGGCAGCTTTCCTGTCTTGTATCGACAGCGCCCCCGCCACAGGAGAGTACAAGCTGCTACAACTTCGCAAGTATCTTTCTGGAGATGCTCTCAAGGTTATAGACAGTCTTGGGCATTCGGCCACAGCATATGAAGCTGCAAAAGACAGATTAGAGCGGAAATATGGCGGAAGGCGTCGGCAAATCGCGATCTATCTGGAAGAATTAGAACAGTTCAGACAGATACGACATGGTAATGCACGAGACATAGAAGAGTTTGCGGATCTTCTTGATATCGCCATGATAAACCTAAAAGAAGCCGGTCAAGATTATGAGTTGCGTGATGGTTCTCTTTATACCAAACTACAGCGCAAGTTACCAGAAACAATGCTAACGCAATACCATCGCTGGATTTTTGAAAATCACAAGGATGAATCGGTTATGACCTTACGGACGTGGGTACTCCAAGAGGCAGAATTCAGAACAATCGCATCAGAGACAGTTCACGGCTTTACTGGCAGAATGGCTAATAATGCTCCATCACGATCTGTACCTAGATATGGAAATCAACGGACATTCTTTGGAGAAATAAAGGACAAACGGAGCTTGCCTAAACTTATTTGCCGGGAATGTGGAAAACAGCATGGTATATGGGGCTGTCGGATATTTGCGCAGAGGAGCGTTCGAGACAGATGGAACATAGCAAAACGACTGCAGCTATGCTATCGGTGCCTCGGCGAGGAACATCAGGGCAAATCATGCCCACGCAGTCGAACCTGCGGACTGGACGGTTGTGCCGATATGCACCATAGGTTACTTCATAAGCAAAAGACGGTCGAACAAAGGGCACCTGTAAAAGAAACAACGGCAGTAAAGCGTGCAGAAGATAATGGTACTTCGAGAAATAGGCGTGCAGAGCAGGACAACGTATCAACAGACCGGGGTACTTTCCTCACGGAGGGGAATGATCCAGCACAAGAGACAACAGTGGTGGCGCAAAGCGGCAAAAGACCAGAATTTGTTGGTTTACGCACGGTGCCTGTCATTCTGAAAAATGGAGATCGTTCGCTCAGAGTAAATGCATTACTTGACGACGCTAGCACGAAAACCTACGTGAATGCAGATGTAGCAGCCGAGCTAGGCCTGCAAGGAAGAACGGAAAGGGTCAAGGTCAATGTGTTGAATGGTCAGATCGAGACCTTTGAAACAAAACCTATCGACGTCACACTACAGAGTGTAGCAGGCAATGTGAGCATGAAGATCAATGCATATACAGTTAATAAGGTTACTGGGAACATGCCTGTTGTAGATTGGAATAGGTACAAGCAACAATGGCCTCATCTAAGAAATATTGATTTCCCAGCTTCGTCAAGGAAAGTCATTGTCGACGTGCTCATAGGGCTGGACTGCGCTGACCTTCTCTACGCCATTGAAGAAAGAAGAGGAAAGCCGGGAGATCCCATAGCCAGACTAACACCGCTTGGTTGGACATGCGTAGGAAGCCCGGGCACATATTACGAACCTACTCTGCAAACAAACTTTGTCTATACTTACTTCTTGAGGGAACAGACCGAAATTGAGCAGGTGAATAGAACCCTAAAGAAGTTCTGGGAAATTGAAGATGTCTCATCAGAGCAGGATGTACCAATCGTGCGAATAGAGGAACAGATGGCTCTGAAGAAAGTAGAGAAGACTATCATCTATGAAAATCAGATGTACAGGGTGAGTATACCATGGAAAAGAAAGGAACCTGCATTACCAAATAACTATGAGATGGCAATCCGCAGACTTGAAAATACAGAGAAAAGATTAATGAAGTCACCGGACATCGCATCTGCATATAACCAGTGCATTGCACAATATCTAGAAAAGGGCTGTGTCAAGAAAATTCCGCAGCAGGAACGACCAACATCAAAGTGGTACCTACCGCATTTCCCGATACTACGACCAGACAAAGATACGACAAAGACAAGAATTGTATTTGACGCATCGGCGAAATATGAAGGTATGTCACTAAACGACGCGATCTACCAAGGACCAAAGCTGCAGCGGAATCTGTTTGACGTATTATTGCGTTTTCGAAGGAAACCAGTAGCAGTTGTATGTGACATTGCTGAAATGTATTTGCGTATTGGGATAGCACCAGAAGATAAGCCTTACCATCGGTTTCTGTGGAGGGGAATATACAAGAACCGCCAGCCAGACATATACGAATTTGACAGGGTCGTCTTTGGGGTGAACTCCTCCCCATTCCAGGCGCAGTTTGTCTTGCAACACCATGCGAAAAAATTACAGGACGATTTTCCAATTGCTGCAGAAACAATTCTAAAGGCGACCTATATGGATGATTCGATGGATTCGGTGTCCAGTGAAGAGCAAGGAATAGAACTACATAGACAACTTTCCCTTCTACTGACAAAAGCGGGTATGCATGCGCGGAAATGGTTGTCGAATTCCTCAAAAGTGCTGAGTGAAATCCGGATCCAAGATCGCAAGTTTGAGGTTGATCTTGACCGTGAAAGTTTGCCATCTACAAAAACGTTAGGTGTTTGGTGGTCAGCTGACAATGACGTGTTTACCTTCAAGGAGAATGCACCAGGTTATGATATGTTATACACAAAGCGCAACTTCCTGAGGAAGATCGCCACGCTCTTTGATCCCATAGGCTTGATAGCTCCATATACTATACGTGCAAAATTATTACTACAAGAAATGTGGACGGCTGGATTGGAATGGGACGAAGAACTGAGTGACACACTGATCAACACAGCACGGGCTTGGTTTAAAGAACTCACAGTTTTGACACAGCTACATATACCAAGATGTCTGCTTGAAAAGGGCAAAGCAGTAGATACTGTCACCTTGCATACGTTCGTAGATGCTTCTGAAAATGCATATGGCGCAGTTACTTATGCAAGATATAGCTACAAAGATGGGTCAGTATCGACAAATATAGTGGCTGCAAAGACACGTGTTGCACCCAGTAAGGCCTTGAGTATTCCTCGTCTGGAGTTGATGGGTGCTGTTATAGGTGTGCGACTATCAACAAGGATATCAAACGTTATGGACTTAAAGATGAATCAGTTGGTTTACTGGTCAGACAGTTTAAATGTGTTATGGTGGATACACGGAAGAAGTCGGGAGTTTAAACCTTTTGTCGCCAACAGGATCGGCGAAATACAGTCCAATACCGATCCAGCACAGTGGAGATACGTCCCGACTAGTTTAAATCCAGCTGATATCCTAAGCAGAGGTATGTCAGCAGTGGAGCTTCTAGACTGTGAAAAATGATGGAGAGGGCCAGAATTCTTGAGACTGCTAGAAGATGCTTGGCCAGCCAGGAAGATACAAAATAAACACACGGGATATGATGAATTGAAGTGGCCAGTCCGGTCACAGAAAGAATGCTCAATATCTGAAAACAGAACTGAAATCCGGACTGAGTCTGTATTCGTCAGTGTTACAAATACGGAAGTGGAATTTCCATTAAGCCCATGCAATTATTCGAGCTGGTTAAGACTGAGGAGAGTTATGGCATGGGTGAATCGCTATATAGACAACTGTGGTAAACAGAAAGAAGATAGAACCTCAGGAGAGCTTCAAGCTGATGAGCTGAAAAGAACAGAGCTGCAGCTAATTCAGTATGCACAGGTTACTGAATTTAGGGAAGAACGGAAAGCACTAGCAAATCAAAAATCGTTACCAGCAAACAGCAAACTGCTAGGACTACAGCCTAAACTAGATGATGATGGGCTCATGCGGTCGGACGGCCGCCTGAAGCATGCAGAGTTTCTGTCTTACGAGGTAAGATTTCCGATCATCCTACCACGTAGAAGCTGGGTGACCAAGCTCATCATTAAAGATCAGCATGAAAAGGGAAAACATGCAACAGGAACCAATCAGACCCTTGCAGCATTATCCTCTAGATATTGGATACAGTCAGGCCGTGAAGCGATTCGTGCATGGGAGAAAGAATGTGCTGAGTGTCGAAGGAGGAAGTCGAAGCCTTGCCAACAAATAATGGCACCATTACCAACTTCGAGACTTAAAACGTCACTACGGGCGTTCACCAGATGTGCAGTAGATTTCGCAGGACCATTTATTACTGTTCAAGGCAGAGGGAAACGTCGCGAAAAAAGATATCTCTGTCTCTTCACATGTCTAGCCACAAGAGCGGTACACTTGGAAATGGCATTCGGGCTGGACACTGATTCATTCCTGAATGCCTTTTACAGAATGTCAAGTCGAAGAGGTCTACCAGAGGAGATGATTTCGGACAATGGATCTAATTTTAAGGGAGCGGATGCTGAACTAAAGGCATTAGTAGCGAGGTTAGATGACAAAAGAATCAACCAGTCGATAGCCAACAAGGGAGTCACCTGGCACTTCAATCCGCCATTGGCTCCGCATTTTGGTGGTGTCCACGAAACCATGGTGAAAGCAGCGAAGAGAGCAATGTATGCTATACTAGGTAAAGCGGACGTCAACGATGAAGAACTGATAACAGCGATAATTGGGGCCGAGGCATTACTGAATTCGAGACCACTTACATACCAGCTGCAAATCCAGCTGACGATACACCACTGACTCCAAACCATTTTCTTCATGGTCAGATTGGGGGTCAGTTTGCGCCTGCCTCCATCGATAAAACAGAATTCAATCCAAGAAAACGATGGCGTCGAATACAAGAGCTGCTACGCCACTTCTGGACGAGGTGGCTACAGGAGTGGATACCCGGACTTAACGCTCGAAAGAAATGGTTCAAGAATCAACGAGACGTACAAATCGGGGATGTGATGTTAGTAATTACACCGGATACTCCACGAGGAAATTGGCCGTTGGGGCGAGTGTTAGACGTTTATCCAGGAAAAGATGGCCATGTACGTGTCGCGAAGCTACAAGTTGGGTCGGGGACCTTGACGAGACCAGTGACGAAACTGTGTCCCCTTGAGTTGGAACTTTAACGATATAAAGATAATTATGATTAACTCACTAATCTATTAAGCTATTTTAAACTTATACAGGTGCGCGGAACATTATAATTTACATCATATTTCGGTTTGGATACAGTTTCAATATTTATCAAAATGAACATTTTGAGGAGGGGAAGATGGAGAGAAGAATGTATTAGATAGAAAAGGAAATGAACTCTACGTTATACAGAACACTTGCTAAGCTTTAACAAACTGTTTGGACGTTCATTTGACGTTATATTAACGTAGAAGTAACGTTACGTTGATGACGTCGGTTGCTAGGTAATAGGAAAAAATGGAAGTCGCGTTTTCGTATGGGCTCAGTAAAATTTGTATAAACTGTTATTAAACTAGATTGTTTCAAAGGAATTTATTCATTTTGGTGTTGATTCCATAATCGGGAAGACCTAAACACCAAAAAATTGGTAGCAGAGCGAGGTTGCAACATTCTATCGAGGTCAATTCGTTTCAGAACAAAAAAATGGCGTCAGCGGAACGCAGCAACGGGGATGATTGGGGCGAAATCGGCAACGCCGCGGGAACAAACATGGATTATACGGACATGGAAACATCGTTAAAACTGGAAAAGTCTCGCGCTAAATCGACATTTACACGTCTCAAAAACAAGTTGATATTCTTAGTGGAAAGTGAAGGCATCGGAACTAGCCGCGAGGTACAGGAGGCTTGCGACAATTTGGATAACAGCTTAGAGAGAACGATGAATGTGATGACACGATTATCGGGACTTTATATGAAATATAAGGAAAGGGAAAAAGCCAAGAAGGTCGCTCTCGAGACGGATAAATTAGAGGAGGACTACAATTCTGCGTACGACGTAGCAAGACATTATCTTCATTCGCTTAAAGGGGAACAATCAAGTGAAAAGTATAAAACTCACAAACACAGAACAGTGTCATCGCTCTTGAATGTTTTTTTTTTCCTGGACATATTTTTTTTTTTTGGATGCTGTCCACCAGAAAAGCTAATTTTGACAGCGCACTATGATCCTGACTATAAATGATTGGACCAAGTTTCCGCAGGTACATTTTGTACTGACACAGTTTTTGGTTTGACCTCTGTGTATTCATCCGCGTTAGAACGGTTTTTATTCGCTGATCGGCACACAATGTAGTACCCGACCGCTTTCTTAGTAATTTTTATATTTCAATTATACTGCATTTGATTACCACAAAAATAAATTATCCTAAAGATCGACTAACCTTATAATTAAAATTGTATCAAAATATTTCCATACTGTAAAATAATGATTTGAGTAATAAGGCGGAAGCACTAGAACGATAGCTATAATAGTGTTGAAAACTATTCAATAGACGGAAGATTAAGAGTGCCATCGTACGATAACTAGAGTCTCCGAATTCACTTCGTGAATTCACCGACTAAAAAATGGTACTAGAATTCATTTTTTTTTTTTTTTTTTTTTTTTTTTTTTTTTGTTATTGCAAAAACACCAGAAAGACAAATGCCAGCCGAGACGAAGAGTAAAACGCTGATGTGGAAAACAGGTAGTTGTGTAAAATGCAGTGAAAGACGTTCTCAAGACATCCATCCATCCATCCACCAAGCCCACCAACTACCCATCATCCGTCCGTCCGTCCGACTATCCATCCATCCGTCCATCCATCCACCAACCCACTCGTCCATCCACTCACCCATCCATCAATCCATCCATCCAGCCAGCCGGCCAGCCATCTATCCATCCATCAATAGATCCATCCAGCCAGCCAACCAGCCAAACAACCAACCAACCAGCCAGCCATCCATACATCCATCCATCCAGCAAGCAAGCAAGCAAGCCAGCCAGCCAGCCAGCCAGCCGTCCGTCCGTCCGTTCGTCCGTCCATCCATCCATCCATCCATCCATCCATCCATCCATACATTCATTCGTCATCTATCCATCCATTCATCTATCCACCTGTCCTTCAATACGCATTCTATCTAGCGACCCTAGCTCCAGGGGTCCACTGATTCACTTCAGTGGGCAGACATCCCTGTCCAAAAGTGTTTGCTCCGTTTAGAAAAGGGTTCTATGCAGAAGGAAAGAAATTTGTTGGAACAAATTCTTGCCTTGTAGAATAGAACTCTTTTTAAAAGGGGCTAGGCACGCAGTAAACAAACAGGAAGTCACATACGTTGTCTCATTTGTAAGAATGGCGGAAGTGTATCAAGTGTATTCGTTCACCTTTATATATTCTAACAGTATGCTATTCTATGATATACTTGCGTATTTTGACGATATTCACCGCGAATGCGAGTAATTTTTGTCCCATATATTATATTGAATATAATTCTGTCTTATTAAATGTGTCTGCGCCGCAATCCATTCCGTTACAAGAAAAATAAATAAATGCTATTTTTATGAAATATTAGAAACTTTATGTCTGTGTACAAAGTAATAAATGTGTTAAAATGTCCCATTCGACCGACATCGCACGCCGAAGCATAAAATACGTCGTCGCAGTCAATAAGATTAATTGGGCCGCGTCAAGCGAAAAAGTGTATTCGAAAAAATGCGCGAAATCCCTAAATTCAGACCATCCTGCGCATGCGAAACGTATCATCCAGGCCTTTGCTTTCAGTGCATAAATTCTGTAGTATCCAATAATTTTGTTAGCGGACAGTGAAGGCCCTGATCAGACTGCGGGTATGGACAGTCTGATCTGGGCTTTCGCTGTCCGCTCCTGCCCGAAGACATACTTTCGCTTTTCAATTACATGTAGTATTAAGGGGAATCGGTACACTTCTTTGTTCCCTTTTGAAAAGGGACTGCTCTAAAAGCAAAGAATTAGCTCGCCAGTGAAGCGGATTATTTCATTTTTGAGTAGACCCCTTTTCAGAAGGGCCTTCGTGGGCAATATAACAAAAAATAAGTCATAAAAATTGTCTCCCTTGTGAAAAATGTCAACAAATCTAACATCTATACCTTTTCATCTTAAAATACTTTTATACAGTCGACTCTCGTTATCTCAAAGTCCAAGGCCTCTCTGAAATACTTCTAGATATCCGAACCTCGACATATCAGATTTACAGAATTGAGAAAAAAGTAAAACGAACAGCCACATTTCACAAGTTATAAGTAATTTGACTCTAGAAATTTTAGATATATTGAAAATATTGTGGAAAGGAGGAGAAATTGCTCTTTAAGAGCGATTTCTCCTCTTTTCCACAATATTTGTTACCTGTTGTTAGATTTCCCTGTTATAACGGGGACCAGATTTTCACTTCGAGATAAGCGGTTATTCGAGATATGAGAAGTCGAGATAACGAGAGTCGACTGTACTTATGTGTCTGCCGAAACGTAAAAGATACCTAAGCATATTGTAAAAACAGTTTCAGATAATGGTCTTCGGTGAAATAACCTGCCGTTGAACTGCCTGCAAAACGAAGCTATCCTCGTCAGATAGAATGTTTATTCTTTTGTACATGAAGCATGGTGCAAGAAAAATTACCTTTTTCGTAAACCAGCAACGAAGGGCTAGAACAACATGCGCTTGCG
Source organism: Anodontia alba (assembly GCA_964016985.1). Lineage (NCBI taxonomy): Eukaryota > Metazoa > Mollusca > Bivalvia > Lucinida > Lucinidae > Anodontia > Anodontia alba. Next base: position 62,855,084 of record OZ024832.1, on the reverse strand, counting down.
CCCAGAATAATCCGATTTTCTATAGGTAGCATTTATGAGGCATGACAATGCCTCTTTTGGGAAGAAGGTTTGACACAGAAGAAAATACCTAGAGTGCTAGAGAAGAAAATACCTAGACTGATTTCTGTTGGTCATATCACTAATATTTAACTTATTTAAAAAAAAAATCAGTCTAAACAAAATTATGTTTGTATCAGATTTTTTTTATCTGCGAAGAGAAAAATGTTATGAGATATTTTCTTTTTTTTCCGGCACACTTGTGGAAAATATACCAATAAATCTAGTGCGGACCTGCATGTGAACAACAACAAAAAGACCTGGCTCCGTATTGATATAGAAATGCAATGAAAACTAATGAAGAAGATTAAAATTATCATCCACAGAGGTTTAGTAAATTTGTTTGCACAGTTTTGATAAAAAAGAGCAAGTGTTACTATTCAGGGCTATGGGAAAATATTTAGTGGTAAACACCCTTTACACCCTTTACCCTCTTACAGAGTTACTTGATACTGTTGAAAATGGCGGCTGATAGGGGACTCCGATTCGCCCCATTTTGTGGTCGATTGTTCACAATACAGCCATATTGTACAAACGCCAAAAATGTCCTTAGGGTAGTTGTCCATGTGATTATCATTGACCACTGTAATGAAACCGTGCGTTAGATAAAATTCAGGTAACAATTATTTTAGCCGAGGCTGTTCTTGTCGCTGTGACGTTACAGTGCTTTTGACAGAGGTTTATCTGTAAAACCTGGACTGGGGACAATTGGAACATTGGCAAACAGTGCAAACCGAGATCAGACGTCACAGAAGGTGACGTCTGATCATGGTCTGCACTGTTTGCAAAAAATTACAGGGCCCAGTTGTTCAAAGCGTCGTTATCTTAACGAGCTCGTTAAGGGCCATTTCATTAACTGTTTTAGCAGATTCAATATTCTGATATTTTTTGCTGAAAAATGTGAGTAGCTTTTCTGCAAAAGCTACTCACATTTTTTCTGCAAAAAATTTCATCTATTTGCGTATCACGATGTAAATTTTAACGAATCGTTAACTAACGACTAACTACTGGGCCCAGGCAATTAAGGGTTAAATCAAACAGTCTCAAGTCCCCGTTCAGGACCATTTTCCCAGCCTATACTCAGAGCCAATCAACCCAATTGTTGTGTTCGTACTTTGATATGTTTTCTGCGTTCGCGGTTTCCACAGGCAGAACCTCCATGACATGTATATGTCTATCTGGGTTAGCCCGTAGCCTGCTGGGTAAATATTTACAAACGGCATTTTGAAATAGTTTCGTATGGACCACCCAACATTCGCAAGTAATGTCAAACACTATATTCTTGGAAATAAGAAAACCAGTTTGTCGTCTAATGAATGAACTTAGAGAGTGGTAAAAGTTTATTTCTAGTTAATATATAATATTGGGCTCGGTACGCACAAAGCATCAACCAAAACACCAATGAAACACACAAACACACACACATACACACACACACACACACACACACACACACACACACATATATATATATATATATATATATATATATATATATATATATATATATATATATATATATATGTGTGTGTGTGTGTGTGTGTGTGTGGTGTTTCTAGGCCTGAAACCTTTGTTGAAGTTTGTTTATATCTTAAATTGGAGAATTATGAAATACCACTGGGCTGAGTGAGGTTCGAATTCACGGCCGGCTACGACGGCAACGCCTAGCCTTTCACAAGTTTCATGGAACAGTTTTATGCTCGATTTCTCTAAATGAGCCGTCGGACGGGTTATAATTTTGGTGCACTAGCGAACTCATTACATACAAGGAACTGGGCCGGAATTCTGTGTTGAAGGATCCTGTCCTGGGCCAGAATTCTTTATGAGCACGTAGAGGTGCTACTAATTGGTTCCAACATTATTATTATTATTATTATTTATTTATTTATTTATTTATTTTTATTTGCCAGCATTGCGGTCACCTCATTTCTACAGCCGTCTGTTGCTTTTTGTTTATAATGTGTATGCTTTGTCGTATTTCATTATGTTTTCCTCGCGTTCAGTACATTGCAGCTATTAAATCTCTAAATTATGCCATTTTTTGTTTGTTTCGGAATTGTTATGAAGAAATCTGAATCAAAATAAGCACGGTTTGCTACACATTATGGTAATTGTAGTAGCTACACTTATTCATCTCGATCGTGTCAAGCGAATAAATGCCGCCTTCAAACATGCGCAAAAAACGCAGATTCGGATCATCCTGCTCATTTGCAAAGTATCATCCAGTTCTTTGTCTCTGTATTAATACATTTTATAGTATCTAGTGATCAGCATGCGGGACGTAGAAGGCCCTGATCGGGACAGCGAGGATGCGCAGGCTGAGCTTGGCTGTCGCTGTCCGCATATGCCCGAAGATAACTTTTCGCATGGCGCGGTCCGTCTGGCCTCCAGAGCTGACAGACACATGATCTCTTAGGCATACATCTTAAACGTTTCACCGTTTTGTAATTGTATAGTGCTATATCCGTAAAAACTTATTACAGGAAATTATTTCACTCGGTTCTGGCCAAACACATTTAATTGAATGATTCAGCTTAACACTCAGCTGAGCAGCAACGTGAGAAAATGCATCTTCTGATATGTAAATGAATCCCTAAAAATCATTACGTAGCACACCTATGTAAACTTGTATACTGCTCAGCCACAGCCCGAGATAAGCGATGTTAACCAAAACATATAGATATTTTCTGATTTGTCCTCCAAGGCAAAATGCTGCGAGTACTCATAATAAGCACCTCTGGGAGGCAGGTTCTAACAATGTTCCGCAAAACAAAAAAAAAAAAAAAAAAAAGAAAAGAAAAATCTTTATAGCCGTCTTACCAGCAGCTATATGCAGTCGACTCTCGTTATCTCGAAATCAAGGGACTCTATGAAACACTTCGAGATATCCGTACTTCGACATATCAGATTTGCGGAACTGAGGAAAACAATTAATCGACAACCACCTTTAACAGAATGAATATGTAATTTGACTCCTTAGTTAGGGATATATTGAAAATATTGTGGAAAAGAGGAGAAATTTCTCCTCTTTTCCACATTTAGGAACAATTTCTCCTCTTTTCCACAATATTTTGTTGCCTGTTGGTACATCTCTGTGTTAAAACAGGGACCAGATTTTTACTTCGAGATAAGCGGTTATTCGAGATAAGCGAGCTCGAGATAACGAGAGTCGACTGTAAGTATATAAGTGAAAATACCTAGGAACTGCGAGAATCACGAAGCAAAAGCGAGCTCGAGATAACGAGAGTCGACTGTAAGTATATAAGTGAAAATACCTAGGAACTGCGAGAATCACGAAGCAAAGTCCTCCCTAGATTCCAAAAGATACAGATAAAGAGATGAAGAACAAATCCAGTTGCAAGAACAGCGTTCTTTTATACGCATACTCTAAGGTGAGTTTGTGCTATTTCTATCAAAATGTCTAGAGGAAGATTAGTTACATTGCCTCTCTCTCTCTCTCTCTCTCTCTCTCTCTCTCTCTCTCTCTCTCTCTCTCTGTGTGTGTGTGTGTTTAGAACAGTGTGCCAGCTAGAGTTGATAATGCAGTAATCTGAGGGAATCTCATATTGCATTTTCTAATGAATAATTTATTTAGGTTAATAAAACGGTTGTGAATTGAAACCATAATAGACTCACTGAGTGTCATGAAAATTTAAGCAACTGAGAAGTCATTGTTGGCACCGTTTTTGTTTGTTTGTTTTTTGTTGTTGTTTTTTGTTGTTGTTTTTTTTTTTGTTGATGTTGGATCCAATACAGCATTTGTATCATCTCGTTTGCAAAGACTGAGCTGGTCATTGTCCTACTCTTGTGTGTGTGGCTTATAATGTCTGTCATGATTTGTTTGCTACCTATTGGCCTCATAGGTAAGCTATGTTCTGTGAATGTGTCAATTCCTGGACATCTGCTAGCTTACGAGAAAATAGTTATTTCTAGCCACGTTGCTAATGTTATACCCGCGGACATGTGCCAGTGAGCATTCTACGGAAGAAAAAGCAATACCACCTTCGACTATCTTCTGCTATCTCCAGGGACATTAGTGAATCACACGACATCTAGACACGGACTTAAAGTGGGAAGAGAGGACTCACTGCTTCGGCCATTCATTCACCTGCTAGACACTGAACGAGCGACACTGCCTCTAGCCTGCAACAACACCACCTACTTCAAAATAGTCGGTTGCATGACACATGGATCCGAACACATGCAGGAAAACCCCGATGGTGATAAGGAAAGGCTCTTTAAATGGAAATACACACAAGCACAGAGCCTCCCATTATCACCCTCCATTATACTAATATGACTTAAGCACTGTTGAATAGGACGTAATATACAAAATCCTCATCCTCAAAATCATACTCAAGTTCTTACTGTATTTGAAAAGAGGGCTTTCCAAATCGTACTTCTTATCATCAGTTATCTAAATAAGGAGTGTTAACTGTTGTATATCTTATTCAAATATTGCTATTTTCATATAAATTCAGTGGGACTTGCTAGTTTTTTAAAGATATTTCTGAATCGCTCAATAATGTATCATGTTTATTTCAGGTAGCAAGAGTGTCTTAATGTATGTATTTTTCATATCATTAAGTGTTAAATGTATATAAAAATAATGATAATGATAACAAAAGTAAATATACATGTTTAATATATGTATAATGTATATCGTCAGTATGTGACGATTGTACTTACTGTTGCTTGCATTACTTTGTACTGCACTTGATAAAGTACCTACGTCTTGCAATTACAATTAAGTTTAAGGGATAAACTGACATATATATATATATATATATATATATATATATATATATATATATATATATATATATATATATATATATAAAGCGTAGAAATACCGGCTCAAGTAGATTATATTGAAAGGAAAAATAACATCACAAGGTATGTCTAAATAATTATAATATTCCCAACCGGTTTCGTTTGCAACTCATCAGGGGAATAAACAATAGCAATGTGGCGTTAAAAATGGCGACGTTACTTAGTAACAATAAATACAGTGTACATAGTACACAACGTTAAAACGTCACGGCGTCCAAACGTCGTAGTTAATCTTTGTTAAGTTTGGGGTTAAATATTTTTATGAAGTACTTTTCTTTAGATAACCTCGCTGAAACATCATTGTTGTGAAATTTGTACTTCATAAAAATATTTAACCCCAAACTCCGGGGCATTCGGGGATCCGGCTATCTCCGGGGACATTCGGGGACAGCATTGTATCGGCAAAAAGTGGGAAAAGAGGACACGCTGTTGTCTTCATTCGACTGCCAGACACTGAACGAGCTGCACTACAATGGTACCAGAAAGTCATCTGTTTCAGGTAAGTCCGTTGCAAGATACTAATTTAAAACAAGGTACATTCTTTTGTACAGGTAGGAAATCACGCTATTCCTGAAATGATATTTCTGTTTGTTTGTTTTTTGGTGGGGGGTGGGGTTTGTTTGTTTGTGTTTTTTTTTGTTGTTGTTTTTCTGTTTTTGTCTTTTTGCTGTGTTTTTTTTTTTTTTTTTTTTTTGTTTTGTTTTTTGTTGTTTTTTTCTTTACAGAATTAGGGGGACATCATTCACCTGGTTGATTTTCCGCCCTTTTCTGAAAATGGACCTTTATTGTGTCTTCCTATTTGGGTTTCTACAAACTAAGACCCTTCTGCAAAGGGATTTTCCTTAAGAACAAAGAATTTGCTCTTGCTGGGATTAAATTATTTCCTTTTAGAGTAAGCCTTTTCTAGAAAGTAGACCAAATATTTGGCATAGTTGCCTCTTCTGAAAGTGTTTCTATTCTGCTTACTTTAGTATATATATATATATATATATATATATATATATATATATATATATATATATATATATATATATATATATATATATATATATATATATATATATTCAGCATCTATTCTGCCAATAAAACAACAATCAGACGATAATTGATTTGCGTCATGCAACTTCATGTTGTAAGGTGATAATGATCGTATAATTCACTTTTATTTCTGAGTCCATTAACACAGAATTTCACGGATACCTCTAATAGACTAAGTTTCAGAAATGGAATTTGTAAGCACTCAGTATCCATATCCTTGACGTGAGGAAAATTCCATTATGCTTTGCTTTAATGAAACTGGATTCTGTTCTTGATGAGAAAATGATAATATTTAACATAAAGCATTGGCTGGCTATGGCATTTACATAGTTCCAGATTTGAGCCTGATCAATATTTTGTAGCCACAAAATGAGAAAATGTTCCTTTTCAAATGTGCACCTAATGATGACTAAAAATGCCTGTGGATCCGGGCAGTCTGATCAGTCCTCGTTATTTGCCTGAAACAAACTTTGCATCCTTGGCTAAGGAAAATGCATCCCGTGCAGATTCTGATCAAGTCTGATATGATTCTTCGCGGTGGGCGCATGTCCGAATGTATGTTTTCGAGTTGATACTCATAAGAATCTTTCTTCAAATGATGCCATAGTAATTTTTGTAGGGAGAATAAAACAACTGAAAACTTTTTGTTCGGTTAAAACAACTAATTAAGAATTGCGCTTTAAAGATGTGATACAAAGCTGAGATAAAAATACGATTTCTTATAAGTTTAATTGTTCTGTATACTTGCAAAACACCATTTAGGCCGTGATGTTAAAATGGCATGTTCCTTCGGAGATGCGCGACTATTGTGCCACAATGTCAAACAGCAATGCTATCATTAGAACAACAATACAAGACACATATAAACAAAACGTAAAGCAAAATTGGCAATCGTAGAGCGGGTATCTACCAGTTTAGAATTCAACAACGTTTCTAAAATTACCAGCATTGTAGTTGATTTGCATTTTACTAGGCCGAAATGTACGCCACTCTATTTTCTACAAATGAAATATGGGGGCAATATGTTTGAGGGGCGGTCGGAAAATATCAGAACTTTTTACACTTTCTCAAAAACCGTTAAATATTTGTCAAAATTATTATTTGTTTAAGTATTCCAACCTACGTCTATGTACTTTTGCCATTCTTGTAGTAGCTTTAGTATTCCCTCTGCAAACCATGAAGTAAGCCTACTGCTGAGGTATCTGTTTACAGCTGAAATCAAAGCCGTTCTGGTATCGTGTTTGTTTCCAGTGAGCCTTTTTTTCCGTGCAAACAAATAAAAGTCGCAGGGCAAGGTCTTGGCTGTACGGAGGATGGGAAAACAACTGCTCTTGAAGAATATGCAGGCATTCAAGAAAAAAACTTTTCTATGGCCTTTGATTAATATTGCAAGGTTTTTCACCCTCTAAAAACAGGAATTTCATTTCAGATCTCTATTCCTCTAGCAAATATTTTCAGTTTTTATGCAATAATAGCGATCGAACATGGTTTTTCAATGCATTAACATTCGCCAGGTCCCTTGGGAGGTGTTGAAAACCGCGGCCTTCGGCCTCCGTTTTCAACACCTCCCACGGGACCTGGCGAATGTTAATGGATGAAAAACCATGTTTGATCCCTATAATAAAAATCTTATCTGTTATATGAGCCGCACTGAGAGAAAACATACATTCGGACATGTGCGTCTAATACATACCTATATCAACCTGTGGATCTAAGCAGAGTCTTAATCATCCGCATGAAGAAACGTTCTATCATATGATATCAAAATTGCGTCTGGTGAAAATTCTAATCAATATACGCGAATCAGCAGGCAGATCTGAATCTTCACTGGGCGAACATGTTCGAAGGCACGCGTTCTGACGTTACAAGTACAAATGCACGCCAAACAACGTGTTAGTGTGTTTAAGATAATTGGAGTAATTGTTAAAACGATACAACTAAAAATCTAAAAGATTGCCTTTGGATAAGAACGAAAATTGGAACACGCATCGAACTGAAAATCGGTTTTATAAAGTTTCTTTATATGCAGCAATGACACCATTTATCACCGGCGTAAGTAATACTTGTTAAATTCGACATTTTTATACTACAGAAGTTGTTGGTGACGGATATGTTTGCGTGGTATAATGCTCAGAGGATAATTTGACAGCGACATCATACAGTCTACCACTGTACTTGGGTACAGCTGGTTCTAAGGCAGTGATTCTGGTGGCGTTTGTCCTTAGTGTTGCCTTGTGTCTTTTTAATCTACTTTATTGCAAAAAAAGCAGTGTCATACGTTATTAACAACGGTTTTCCGTGCATTAACCGGCGTAAAGCCGTGTATTAACAAGGCATTTCACGCGCTGTTAATGCATGGCTACGCAACTTTCAATATGATCGTACCAGGGCCACAGATTTGCTGCCGTTACGAGATGCGTACTGCCAGGTCCCTGAACAAGCTGTGACCGTGGAAATTGCGTTCGCGAAACATCGGTAAAAAGGCAAAACAGAATAGTGCTAGAAATAACGCGAAATGTAACAAATGTTTTCAGATTTTATGCAATAATAGCGATCGAACATGGTTTTCATTGCATAAACATTCGCCAGGTCCCTTGGGAGGTGTTGAAAACCGCGGCCTCTGGCCTCGGTTTTCAACACCTCCCACGGGACCTGGCGAATGTTAATGCATGAAAAACCATGTTTGATCCCCATATTATTGTTTCGTGTAATGATCTACCCTTCGTCTTTAATGGATCCTAGCTTGTGATCACATTGTCGGGGAAGAGGGAGTTAATTTTGCTTTTCTTTACTTTGTTGCTTGTGTACGAGGGGCGGTCGGGAAATATCCGGACTTTTTTTTTTTCTCAAGAACCGCTCAAAACGTAGTTTTGTTCATTTTCAAAGTATTGTAGATGAAGCAGTATGAGAGTCATGCAAAAGAATGACAATTTTCTGGGCTAGCTTAGGACATTCATTTGTCTCTCTCTAGCTCTCTCTCTCTCTCTCTCAAATTACTTCTGAATAGTATCTGGCAGTCACCGTCTCAAGATCGGCATTTTGGCTTACAATGAGTCAGTATTATTCTATGAGAATCCCAAACAAGCAACAAACATAACCTAGCCCGCTGATGGAGACCGTTTGAACTTCTTGTGGGTAGGGAACCAGCTTGTTTCAACTGCTTTGACTAAGCTTTTGTTGCAGGCTAAGCATAATGAACCCAAATTAGATCCCCAGTGACACTACAGTTCAAGAACTTATTTTCAAAATGGTAAAACACGCTCCAAGTGTTCTTTTGCTATGGTCACCTTTGATGCATTTTGATCCTCTGTCAGCTGTTTTGACATCTACTTAGCACATACCTTGCTCAGAACTATTTTTGTCGTTTTCTCTATTTGTAGCTCTTCCAGGACAACTCCTGTTTGAATCAAGTATCGAGAAATCGTCTAGATAAGCTAGCAATCACAAAAAGGTACAGGCATTTCAATATTGCAGTACGTATAGTAGAGCATTATCAACAAACCAGTCGCCCTCGTCAATCCAACAGTTAATGTTTTATTTTGGGCTTTGTATCTTTATATAGAGATACAAATTTTTTAACGGTTTGAAACTAAAATAAAACCTACAATACTTTTGCGGCGGTGCATTTAACAGCTGGAATTTGAAACGCCATTTCTCTTTCATCCTTACCTTCATTTTCAAGGGACAAGCGAGATTGACATTTCCTAATATTTCTTTGAATGGACATACTTTAAATGATGAAGTCTCAATTCATCTTTGCACATATTTTCAGCACGTGTTTCTAATAGCAGGATTTACTAACACAATTTTACCAGCAGGGCACTCTGGTTAGCCAAGAACCCAAAGCGTCCTTAACTGGATAGCGAAGACTCTTATTAAGCTGTTCGTATAATCTGATGTTAGTCTTCGCTGACGCGCATGCAACGTAGGAAATGCTTTGCCCCGGCTCATGAACCTTTTCTGCCCGGCAGACCAAAACCAATACTTGTGCAAACAGTGCAGATCCAGATGAGAGTACTCGTCTTATCAGGATCTACCTTGGCTGCCATCTGTTTTTTTTTTTTTTTTTTTTTTTTTTTTTTGTTGTTGTTGTTGTTGTTTTTTTTTTTTAAGTTTAAACTGAAACCCCTATTTGCATCAATGGACAAGTCCAGATTCAAGAATGGTCGAGTCAACTTCAGAAACTCAGCAATGAAAGGGTTAATATGATTATGTACTGAGTGATTTAAAATCAACAAGCGTGCAGGTGCAAGCCTTACGTGTTCCAAGAACAAGATTTCACCCCCTTACTCAATTCTTCTACAATCTGCCAGACTGTTTTACCAATTTCCATACTCTGTGTGAAATAAAATGTAAAATTTGTTAAAGGCGCGCAGCAGGCATTGACTATTCCGACAGTTCAATTAAAGAAAGTAACAGGATGTTATTTCCAAAGTAGTCTAATTCGATTAGATTTTAGACATTTCTATCGAGATACGAATTAGGTTTAGTGAAAGGTTGAACGACCGTCTGTTAAGGCCGACTCTTACGTAGAGCGCCGATTTTACAGGAGTCGATCCTGATTAAGGTGAATTGATACAACTTCAAGAAAAACAAAATTCGAACAAGAAGATATTAACATCTCTGTTCACTGGGTGTTGCAAGTAAAGGAAAGTACTTGTTTCTTCAGGGAAAACATTATTTCTATTCACCTTGGTCCTGCTTAACCCGGATACGTTCTGCCTTTGCAAACAGTGTAGATCCAGATCAGTTGGCTTCTAAAGCCAACTCTTCTGGATCCGCACTGTTTGTCAGTTAGTATGTGAATTTGTACCGACAACCTGGATCAAGTAATCTGCTTGGCTGAAAATTAGAAGTGGGCGTGGCATCTTAATTCTTTCAGCATGACAAAGGTTAAGACTAGCTCCCGGTTTTGAAAGGATTCAAGTACTAGGAAATTAAATTCCTTTTTACAAACGCTGTCGTACTTTTAAACATAATCCCCAGTAGTATCCAGTCCTCGTAAACAAAAATTGTTCATATATATAAAGACACTGAACAGCATCATGTAAACTGGACTTGTATGAGTTTGCACACTTATTTGGCCATTGATTACTGTCAGTAACCCGATGCAACACTACATACTCGTCATACATTTTTTTTTTATTTTTTTTATTTTTTTGTTCTGTGCAGTTTAAAAAATCTCGTTATTATGCACCGAGCAGATAGGGTGTTGTATCATGTACTAACCCGCTATAGCGTTGCAGCATACACACGGTGTTTATATTTTAGCGCCAAGAAACAGACTTTCACTGAGCGGTTATAGTGTCGTATCATGCATTGACTTCAAATAGTGCTGTATCTTGCGCTTGATCATTTTAGTATTGCATCATACATTAAGCATTTCTATTGTTGTATCACAGCTCAGTAGTCATAGTGATGTCTAATACCCTAGTCTGTAAAAGTGTGCATCACACACTTCGACGATGAAGTATTGTATCAGGCATTGAGCTATCATAGCTTTGTATCATGTATACTGCAGTAATAGTTACACCATGCACTGAGCTGTTATAGCGCTGCATCATGGATTTGACCGTTTATATGGTTATATATACTGCCTGGGCAGTCATAGTGCTGCCTAATGTCCTGGTATGTAATAATCCTGCACAATGCACTTTGCAGGTGTAGTATTGTATCAGACATTGAGTTATCATAGTATTGTACCATGTATTTCGAACAGTATTGTATCAGGCATTGAGTTATCATAGTGTTGAACCATGCGTTTTGTCGATGTAGTATTGCATAAGACAATGAGTTGTCATAGTGTTGTACCATGCATCGAACAGTTATAGTGATGCATCAGGCACTTTGCAGATGTAGTATTGTATCAGACATTGAGTTATCATAGTGTTGTACCATGCATTTTGCCGATGTAGTATTGCATAAGATAAGGAGTTGTCATAGTGTTGTACCATTCATCGAACAGTTATAGTGCTGCATCAGGTACTTTGCAGATGTAGTATTGTATCAGACATTGAGTTATCATAGTGTTGTACCATGCATTTCGCCGATGTTGTATTGCATAAGATAATGAGTTGTCATAGTGTTGTACCATGCATCGAGCAGTTATAGTGCTGCATCAGGCACTTTGCAGATGTAGTATCGTATCAGGCATTCAGTTATCATAGTGTTGTACCATGCATTTCGCCGATGTAGTATTGCATAAGACAATGGGTTTTTATAGTGTTGTACCATGCATCGAGCAGTTTTAGTGATGTATCAGGCACTTTGCAGATATAGTATTGTATCAGACGTTGAGTTATCATAGTGTTGTACCATGCATTTTGCCGATGTAGTATTGCATAAGACAATGAGTTGTCATAGTGTTGTACCATGCATTGAGCAGTTGTAGTGCTGCACCAGATACTTTGCAGATGTAGTATTGTATCAGACATTGAGTTATCATAGTGTTGTACCATGCATTTCGCCGAAGTAGTATTGCATAAGACAATGAGTTGCTGCATCATGGATTTGACCGTTTATATGGTTATATATACTGCCTGGGCAGTCAAAGTGCTGCCTAATGTCCTGGTATGTAATAATCCTGCACAATGCACTTTGCAGGTTTAGTATTGTATCAGACATTGAGTTATCATAGTGTTGTACCATGCATTTCGCCGATGTAGTATTGCATAAGACAATGAGTTGTCATAGTGTTGTACCATGCATCGAACAGTTATAGTGATGCATCAGGCATTTTGCAGATGTAGTATTGTATCAGACACTGAGTTATCATAGTATTGTACCATGCATTTCGCCGATGTAGTATTGCATAAGATAATGAGTTGTCATAGTGTTGCACCATGCATCGAGCAGTTATAGTGCTGCATCAGATACTTTGCAGATGTAGTATTGTATCAGACATTGAGTTATCATAGTGTTGTGCCATGCATTTCGCCGATGTAGTATTGCATAAGACAATGAGCTATCATAGTGTTGAACCATGCATCGAACAGTTATAGTGCTGCATCAGGCATTTTGCAGATGTAGTATTGTATCAGGCATTGAATTATCATAGTGTTGTACCATGTATTTCGCCGATGTAGTATTGCGTAAGACAATGAGTTGTCATAGTGTTGTACCATGCATCGAACAGTTATAGTGCTGCATCAGGTACTTTGCAGATGTAGTATTGTATCAGACATTGAGTTATTATAGTGTTGTACCATGCATTTCGCCGATGTAGTATTGCATAAGACAATGAGTTGTCATAGTGTCGTATCATGCATCGAGCAGTTATAGTGATGCATCAGGCACTTTGCAGATGTAATATTGTATCAGGCATTGAGTTATCATACGAGTATTTACAATGCATTGAGCAGTAATTGTGCTGCACATGCACTTCGCTGATGTAGTATTGTATCAGGTATGAGGTATTACATATAACAGTCATTTACCTCTGATATTCTGGAGGGTGACTTTAACCACTGTGTGGCAATTTCGTGTTTGTGAAAGCAATGGACGTCTAGTAAGGTCACGGATTTCGTTTACCATATAGATTCATACCACAACGCAGAGCTTCGTCTAGATATGATTTAATACATAATAAGACATCATTTGCCTTAAGCAAAGCAGGAATCACTGTAAAGCGAAAAAAAAACGGCGCTTAATTATAATTAGGAATATGATGATATTGACTGCGTCCTGCGAAAACATATCTTCGGACAAATGCGGACAGCGAATACCCAGGCCAGAATCAGTGGATACTACGGAATGTATAAATTGAAATTTAAGTCCCGGATGATAGTTTACCCATGCGCCGGATGATCTGAATGTCTGAATGTGCGTATTTTGCGAATGTTCGAAGGCACGTCTTCGCTTGACGCGGCCCATATAAAAATACTAGATCTATAATCAACTTTGTTTAACCATGAGCTACCTTGCCTATCGTACAAATCCTAGGTTTGTTCTAGAAAACATTTTGCTGAACTAGCATTTACAGTAAACCTTCAATGATTTAATCACCGATGGCTGGTTTACCGTGGCTGATTCGGTCGTTCTTGAGTCCCTTGGAAATTGTTCCGATAACTCCAGAATCCTAACATTTAGTGATATTTTAGGGATACTTTATCATGAAAATGTTAGTGACATAGACAACAGCAATGTAATTCATGTTGTTTATTAACTTTGGGACAATCGACCAAAAAACGTTCAGTTTGTGAATAGAGTTCGATTCAGAGACGACAGGTTTCGAGTTTCATATCGAGAAAATTTGGCTGGTCCGTCTGATGCGCAGTTTGATATCATTGGTCCATGATACATGTAATCATGTGGATAACAACCTTAAGGAAGTTTTGGTGTATATTTACTTTGGATCGACTGTAACAATCGACATAGGAATACTTCCATCTGATGATTTGACCAACGCGAATACTATATTAATTGTATTGTTTATATGGTGCATATCATTCATTCCAATAATTACTCTATGTACGAGGGCGAGTCAATAAAAAAAAAACAGCCTAACTTATTTCTGGGTGAGATCGATCTCTTCTTTTTCGATGTAATTGCCCTCTAGAATGATGCATTTGGACCATTAGTGTTCCAGTGCCATCAGCCCAGAACTGAAGAAGCCAGGGTCCTTGTCTCTGACCCACTCCTCAACTGCCGCCACGACTTCTTCGTTGGACCGGAAATGTCGTCCACGGAAGTTTGAGAATAGATAATAGTCACTAGGAGCTAAGTCCGGAGAATAGGCGGGGTGCGGTATTAGCTCGTACCCATTCCGCTCAACAGCATCCATTGCAATTTTGCAAGTGTGGACTCTCGCATTGTCCTGTTGGAGCAGAATTCCAGAATTGGAGAGTTTACCTCGGCGTTTTTCACGGATCACAGTTCTCAGTTAGTCGAGCAAATTTGCATAATACGCAACTGTTATTGTACTTTTCTTTGCCAGAAAGTCCAACATAATGACACTTTTGCATCCCAAAATACAGTTGTCATCACCTTGCCAGCAGAGGGTTGCGTTTTGAACTTTTACACCATGTTATGTTCTTTTCAACAAAACTAACTAGTGTGGGTTCTGGCTCTGAACTAATTTTATTAACAAGGAGGCAGAGAGTATACATTCCATTATAGATAATCATAGAGGGTATTGTTTCAAGTTGGAAGCGTATATACTGTAAATATAAGACTGGCTTATTTACTTAAATAAACATTAGTGTTAATATCCAACATATCTCCCCCTTTAGCTTGAAAGTCATCTTTTGTTATCACTGATGAACTTGTGTAACACTTGTAAAGTTTGAAAGTATACCGTCCTGTATCTTCTATCTGCCACTGTTCAGTACAGTATGAATCAACGGCGTAGTAATTCAAGTCATTTCACTTTTCAAAGTAATCCTTGAAGTACATGTTGACTATATATTTTGATACACTGCATGCAAAAATAACATGAATATTGAAGTACTGGACTCATTGAGACAAACCTGTATCTTTGTACTGTAAACCAGCAATATATTTTCATTCATAAAAAATTTTCCCATGAAAAACAATTAAATAAAAATAAAGCATTCCAAAGCAATTATTTCATTCATAGAAATGGCTTGTCTGAAAGAAACCAGACTTTACATGACTGCAATCAGAGATAGGAGGTGATCCTTACTCTTATCTCTTCATAATCATTACAGCCAGGGGTTTATTATGCCCTGTTTATCTGCAATGATAACTAATTACACACAAATTTACACTTCCATTCATGAATAACCTAGGCGATCTGGAGGTCTCCTATTTCTCAATGGGTATCGCCTCTCTGGTTGTGAAAGCTGCACACCGTCATTTGTTTGAACGTCATCCTTTTCGTTTATGTCCAAGGTATATCTGGTACATATTCCGAGGATTTTGGCTCAACCGACGTTTTTGTCATTTGATCGGCAGGACGACGCCACTTATTGTTTTCATTTGTTTGCACTTTATATGAAAGTGGTCCTGTTTTCTGTGTAACTTGTGCGTTTGTCCATTTATCACTATTTTCACGGTAATCGCGCACCATAACGTTGTCTCCAATGTTGAACTGAGGCCGTTTGTATCCGCTTACATTTTCGAATTGTTTCTTTTCTACTGTGTCTTTTACATTCGGCTTTATCAAATCCAAACGAGAACGTAGGTTGCGTCCGAGAAACAGTTTTGCGGGACTTTCATTTGTAGTTGCATGTGGCGCGTTCCTGTACGCTAGCAAGAAACTACCAATTTTCTGATGTAAAGATCCACTATCAATTGTAGCAGACTTAATTGCCATCTTAAAACTTTGCACAAATCTCTCCACTAGACCTTGCGAAGCAGGGTGCCAAGGTACTGACGTTTTATGTAATATCCCATTGCTTCTTATAAATGTCTGAAACTGCTCTGACGTAAACTGACTTCCATTATCAGAAATTATTTCTCTTGGAACGCCATTTCTTGCGAACATCTGTCTCAGTACATCTATTGTTTTCGATGCGGTTGTAGTTTTCATTACATGTATTTCTGGCCATTTTGAATGCGCGTCGACTGCCAAAAGAAACATGTGTCCTACAAATGGTCCAGCGAAGTCGATATGTATGCGTTCCCATGGTGTAGACGGCCATTCCCATGGGTGAAGCGATGACTTTGGTGGAGACTTTTGATTAACTTGACAACCAGAACAACGCTTGGCTAACTGTTCAATGTCACTATCAAGTCCTGGCCACCAAAAGAAACTTCGACTTAGCCCTTTCATTTTAACAATGCCTACATGTCCGGCATGCAGTTCATTTAGCACTTTATTTCTTAGCTTTGTAGGTATAATTACTCGTATTCCCCACATAAGACATCCATGTTGCACTGAAATTTCGTTTCTACGCATGTAGTAAGGTTTCAGTTGCTCATCCTGAGGTTTCTTTGTCCAGCCATTGAGTACTAAGTCAAGGACTTTAGATGTGATAGTGTCACGACGTGTTTCACGTTTTATGTCATTGGCGCTGACAGGCAGGCTATCAATTTGTGATAAATTGTATATTTCTACTGGATCACTTTCTTTTATTTCCTCAGTTTGTGGACATGGCAGATGTGATAATCCATCTGCATTTGCTATAGCTTTTGAGCTTTTATATTCAATTTCGTAATCGTGTCCTTGCAAAAATATTGCGTAACGTTGCAAGCGTGCTGCGGTTGTTGCTGGAATCCCTTTCTTAGGACCTAAAATAGCCAAAAGAGGTTGATGATCCGTAACTAAAGTGAATTTCCTTCCATACAGATAACTGTAGAACTTCTTTATAGACCAAATTATAGATAAGGCTTCTTTCTGCACTTGTGCGTAATTTTTCTCAGCTGCACTTAACGTACGCGAAACAAATGCAATCGGTCTGTCTTCACCATTTTCCATCACATGTGAAATCACTGCTCCAAGACCATACGCAGAAGAATCACAAGTAAGTCTCACTGGTAAATCTGGATTATAGTGAGTTAACACAGTGTCTGATGTTATCAATTTCTTAACTTTTTCGAAGGCTTTTCGTGTAGCAGCTGTCCACTGAAATTTTACATTTTTCTGTAATAACTGGTTAAGTGGATGTAAAACACTCGCAAGATTCGGCAGAAATTTGGCATAATAATTTACCATTCCTAAGAATGCTCTTAACTGGGTTAAGTTTTCTGGCTTAGGTGCATTGACAATTGCCTCAATCTTTTCTTGCGTTTTATGCAATCCGTTTGAGTCTATTTTATGTCCGCAGTATGAAATTTCCTCCTGGAAGAATTTACATTTGTCCTTGTTGACTCGTAAATTATAATCTTGCAACCTTTTTAGAACAGTCTGAAGATTTGTCAGGTGCTCTTCATCTGTTTTTCCAGTGATGATCATGTCATCTAGGATACAGCTTGTATTTGATATTCCGTCCAATACTTGATCTATGGTACGCTGCCAAATCGCTGGAGAGGATGCAATTCCAAATACCAGTCGATTGTATTTATATAGGCCTTTATGCGTATTTATAGTGAGATAACTCTTGGAATTATCATCCAGTTCAAGTTGGTGGTAGGCTTGACGTAAGTCTATCTTCGAAAATCGCTGACCTCCTGCCAATGATGCGAATATGTCGTCAATTCTCGGCAGTAGATATTGGTCAACTTTCAGTTGAGGATTTACAGTTGTCTTGTAGTCACCACATATTCTGACTGAGTTATTTCCCTTGGGGACTGCCACGATTGGTGTTGCCCAGTCACTGTGATCTACTTTCTGTATAAAACCTTCCTTTTCTAGTCGGTCAAGTTCCTGTTCTACTTTTTCCTTTAAAGCATAAGGTACTGGCCTAGCTTTACAGAACTTGGCTTGTGCGTTCTCTTTCAATGTCAAGGTCGCTTTCATGCCTTTGACTTTTCCATTATCTTCTGTGAAAACTGATTTGTATTTGGTAAGAATATCCCTAAGCTGATCTTCTGTAGAAATACTGGTCTGCAAAAGTTTAATTGATGTCCAATCCAATTTAAAATATTTTAGCCATGATCTACCAAATAATGCAGGACTGTTATTTTTCACTACAAATAAATCCTAGTTATGCTCCTGATCTTCATATTTCACATTCACATGAATTATCCCAGCTGGCTTAATTATTTGCCCTGAATATGTCCTGAGTGTAGTGTTTGTTGCTGATAACGGTCTGTGAGAAAACAATTGCCTGTACATTTTAATTGGGATCACTGATATGGCAGATCCAGTGTCTAGCTCCATTTTCAAGTACTTTCCTTCTATCTTGGGTGTGATGCTGATAACGTATGCTCTCTTTACCGTATTTATACTAACAGTAAGTAATTCCTCTTCTATAGTTTTCACATTTTTCGGCTTTTTCTTGGACTGTTTTTTCATTTGTGCTTTCTTTTTCAAACAAGCGCGTTCGATGTGTCCTGTTGTTGAACAAAATCTACATCTTTCGTCTTTAAAGAAGCATTCCTCTGGGGTGTGATTTTTCTTGTCGCAGCGGAAACATGCCCTTTTCTCAAGCTTCGATGTTTTGCTGCTCGAGTCTTTCTTCTTGCTGACTTTATGCACAGGATCGGGCCTGTGTTGGTGTTGGAGCTCTATTGCGTCCTTCGCGGCTGTCTCCATAGCAGAAGAAATCTCTATTGCTTTCTGCAATGTCAAATCTGACACTGAGAGAAGCTTTTTCTGTATATTTTCATTTTTAATTCCACACACAAGTCTATCACGCAGAGCATCATTAAGAGTTCCTCCGAATTTACAGTGTTCCGTGAGTTTTCTCAGTTCCGCCACATACACGGTAATAGACTCTCCCTCTTTCTGGTCCCTTTTGTGGAATCGAAAACGTTCGGCAATCACTAATGGCTTAGGTGACAAATGGTCATTTAAAAGTGTCACTATCTCATCATATGTTTTAGTTGAAGGTTCTGCTGGCATTATCAAATTACGTAGAAGGCTGTACGTTTTTCCGCCCATAATAGCCAACAAAGCTGGTACTTTTCTTTCGTCCGCAACTTGATTCGCCAAGAAAAATTGTTGAACACGTTCGGTGTAACTTTTCCATGTTTCAGTTACTTCATTGTACTCTCCAACATTTCCAATAGAAAAATGTGCCATTTTAGTGAATATTAATTTAATCCAAGAAATCCGAAAAATTGAGTTCAGGCACACTAAATTCCGAAAACTCGTCGCCAAATAATGTTATGTTCTTTTCAACACAACTAACTAGTGTGGGTTCTGGCTCTGAACTAATTTTATTAACAAGGAGGCAGAGAGTATACATTCCATTATAGATAATCATAGAGGGTATTGTTTCAAGTTGGAAGCGTATATACTGTAAATATAAGACTGGCTTATTTACTTAAATAAACATTAGTGTTAATATCCAACACACCAGATCCCGTACTTTGTTGCACATTTCTTCATCGGTGGCATCTGATGGGCGTCCAGACCTGGTTTCGTCTTGTAAAGACGTTTTACTGCGTTTGAATTCCCCAACCCAGAATTTAACTTGTGCATACGATGGTGCAGAAGACCCATAAACATTGGTCAACTCGCAATGTACGAGTATTTCCTGACCTGTTTTCCCTTTCAAATACAAGTACCGAATTGCAGCACGGTACTCAACTTTTGACGAAAAGCTTACTTTTGCATCGCTAGCCATGTTTGACATTTAATATCTTATGAGTGAATGACACGATAAGGGTGCAATTTTGCCCTCAGACCTAAAACATGTATTGAAACAAGGCATGAAAACCTTGTGTGTCTTGGTCAATTGGAAATGGGATAGGCTGATTACTTATTGACTTGCCCTCGTATGCATATGTATATCATGTATGCATTTACCATAAGGACTATATGTTTACATGCTGCATATCAAATATGCCTTTTGCATAACGACTCTATGCTTCCTGTGGTATATCAAATATGTCTTTACCATAATGATCGTAGATTTACATATTGCATATCAAATATTTATTTACCATAATGACTGTATACTTATTGGTGTACATCAAATGTTTCTTCACCATAATGACTGTATGTTTACGTTGTTTAAATCAAATATATCCTTTTACATAATGACTGCATGTTTCAATGGTGTATATCAATAATGTCTTTAGAATAATGACTGCATGTTTACATGTTGTATATCAAATACTTCTTTACCATAATGTGTTTATGTTTACAGTTTGTATATCACATTTCTTTACTACAATGAATGTATGTTTATATGGTGTATATCAAATATGTCTTAAACATAACGACTGTGTATTTACATTTTTACATCAGATATATCTTTACCATAACGACCGTATGCTTACATATGGTATATAGAATACATCTTAACTATAATAACTTTTTTTATACATTCTGTATATGAAGTGTGTCTTTACCGTAATGACTGTATGTTAACATGTTGTATATCAAGTATGCATTTACCGTAATGAATCTATGTTTACCTGTTGTATATCAAATATGTCTTTGCCTTAATGATCGTTTGTTTACATGTTGTATATCCAACATATCTTTACCATGATGACTGTATGTTTATATGTTCTATAAAAACTGTTCATTTACTATAATGACTGATGTTTTCATGGTGTTTATCAAATAGGTGTTTACCATAATTACAGTATGTTTGCATGGGATAAATCGAATGCTTATTTACCATAATGGTTGTATGCTTACATGAAGTATATAGAGTATTTCTTTATCATAAATAGGTTTGTTTACATGTTGTATATTAAATAATTTTACAATAATTACTGTATGTATACATGTTGTATATCACGGATTTCTTTACCATAAGGACTGTATGTTTACATGGTAAATATAAAACATGTCTGTATCATAATGACCCTATGTTTACATGTTGTATATCAAATATTCATTTGCCATGTAGATCTATATCAAACAATTTTTTACCTTATTGACTCTATGTTTACACGATGTACATCTGATATTTCTTTACCACATTGACTGTATGTTTACATCATTATTATCAAATATTTCATTAACATAATGACTCTATGCTTACATGCTGTATGTCAAACATTTTAACCATAATGACTCAATGCTTATTTGTTGTACATCAAATATTTCTTTGCGTAATAATTGTATGTTTGCATGTTCCATATCAAATATATACTGTATGCTTGCTTGTTGTACATCAAATTCTTTTGTAACATAATGAATTAATACTTACTGTATATCCAGTACTTTCTTACCATGATGACTGCATGTTTGCATGTTGAATATCAAATACATTTTTAAAAAAAATGACTGTATATTTACTTGGTGAATATCAAGTATTTTTACCTTAATGACTGTATGTTTACCTGTTGTACAACAAGTATTGCTTTACCATAATGACTGTATGCTTACCTGTTGTATATCGAGTATTTCTTTACCATGATGACTGTACGTTTAATTGTTGTTTTTCAAGTAATTCTTTACCGCAATGACTGTATGTGTGTATACTCGTAATAACTGTATGCTTGCATGTTGTATTTCAATTATTTATTTACCAGAATGAATGTATGTAACCATGTTGTATATCATAATTATATTATTTACCGTAATGACCGTTTGTGTGCATGGTGTACATATATATCAAATATTTTTACCATAATTACTGTATGTGTACATGTTGCATATCTTTATTATGATGACTATGCATATATGTTGTACATCAATTATTTGTTTACAATAATGACTGTATGTTTACTTGTAAATCAAATAATTCATCACCATAATGACTGTATGTTTACTTTATATGGATAATTCTTTAAGTCTGTCTAGAACTTGTAAATGATGCAGTGTATACAAGCAACGCTGGTTTTTGTTGACAATCCTGTGCATCTTGAAGACTTTCTGTAGTGGACACCTAGGAGTGGATCATCTCGTTATTCAATTCCACAGACGACAATAGATAATTCAAGGTCCATATATGAGCCAGCACATAAGAAAGGTTACTTGTCACATGGGCGACCAGCAAAGGCTTAGGCGAGCCTGCGCATAAGCGCAGCCTTTTGCTTTTCGCAACCACATAGTAGAGACGTTCAGAAAACTTCAGGTAAAAACGCATGTCTGAAGCCAAAAAAGGGACTACTCGTGTGCTTTTGAATAACACAAACCAAAAAAAGCTTAAGGTCCATTGTTTCGTGTGCCGGCTCATACAATGCCGTATAGTCGGGTTTGTCAGAAAATCGAATTATCAAACTACAACATTTTTTTTTCGGCTGGCACTTTGAAATGTCTGGGTTATCAATTATAAGAATTTAAAACTACCGAAGCTCTCTGTTACTACATTCTTCTCTTATACCACGACCAGACATTCCAGTAACTTAGTAAAGGGTGAGGAATAAATAAATGCACGCAGCGATCAAAGTGACCCATAATACTTCTTCTCAGCTGTAATAAGTCTAGTAACTGTTTATAGATATACTTTATTTCAAATACTTAGGGTTTGATTACATGAATAAATTACCGTTGAAATCATATGAAATAATGACCTAACTGCAAAATTTGAACACGTTTAATATTTCTTTTATATAGTGTTCAGAAGTTCCAAGGACATGTTTTACCTTTTATTTTTTATTGCGGCTCACCCTTAAGAATTGTCTAAGGCTCACCAATTATTTCTTTTTTAATTATTAAAGCACTAACCATATATTTACTATATTTCAGTCGCGTTTATATAAAATCACATATTTTTGCACAAAATATAATAGTACAGTCGACCTTCGTTATCTCGAAGTTCAAGGGACTTTCTGAAATACTTCGAGATATCCGTACCTCGACAAATCAGATTTGCAGAATTGAGGCAAAAATAACCACATGTCACAAATAATTATGTAATTCGACTCCTGAAGTTACCGATATATTGAAAATGTTGCGGAAAAGAGGAGACATTGCTTATTAGGAGCAATTCTCCTCTTTTCCATAATATTTTGTTACCTGTTATATTTACGTGTTACAACAGGGACCAGATTTTCACTTCGAGGTAAGCGGTTATTCGAAAAGATGTCTACTCTAAACGGAAAAAAATTTGGTTCCATTTTACTCAAAAAGAAATTACTTTGGTTCCATAGTTTCTCTTTTACAGTTCACAGTTCGACAGACAGCATGTTTATATTACGACGGTTTTCACTTTGATGCATTTACTGAGTTGGGAGCCTTTATGCGAACCGAATTTTTATGTATTTCTGTATTAAGAGTAGCATCGGGACCCAGGGCGAAGTTGGCTAGCTGTAAAAGCGCTTTAAACCCCCACCACCACCACCACCCCCCCCGGTGGTTTACTCTACTGACCGTTCTAAGGCGGTGGTCCTGGTGTTAGTCTTACTCTTTGTTGCTTTGAGGTTTATTCTACGAGGCGATTTGTTTTATGTCTTACCTTGTTTTTTTTTTTTTGTTTTTTTTTTTTTGTTCTTGTGTTTTCAGTCCTTTTAGTATTGCGATTACCTCGCTTGAGGAAGAGAGAGCTAGTCTTGGTGCTTTTTGTACGTTTGTTCGGTTTGTGCTTGTTTGGGTTTGTCGACTACCTCTTCCTCTTGGTGTCTGGGAAGGGCTGCGGTTTGTGATTGTGGCACTCCCTGGACTTTTCTCTTACCTTTTCCTATATGTCGATCAGCATTCTTATACCGTTGATAACATCCATCTGTTTTTTTTTTTCATTTCTGTGGACTTGTATTAAACGTAATTGTGTGTTTTGGACTTTGCATATTCGTTCCCTCTTCGGATATATTTTCCTACTTTATTTAGCGGTTTACTGTTTGAGAATGACTTCCAATATAAAAAGAAAAAAAGGTCGTCATGCAAAGCTATTTCTTCACATGCACCATAAGTGTCACATTTAGTGTCAATATTATAATTTATTAATTTATTACAAGTAATATGGTACTTACATACAAAAAAAAAAAAAACAAAACAAAAAAAACTTCCACATCAATCGCAATTTCGGCCAATACAACCGAAACTCGGCAATATAACCGATATTCGGCTTGTATCGATAACGTCACTTCCGTATTCCGTTATCGATAACGTAAATGACTTCCGTTAAGATTTCTTAACAACGTCCGAACACGTATCTTCGGAAATATGCGCTCAGCGAAGATTCAGGTCAGCCTGTGCATCCCCGCAGACTGACCGGAATCTCCACTGAGCGCATTTTGGATAGTCAATGATGAGAATTTTCTTTATGCAGACAATGCAGACTCTTATCAGACAATCAGACGATGCGGTTACGCCGGCTTATTTGATTCTTATTTGGGCGCACATGTCAGGAGGTACGATTTCTGCCGGTGCGGCCCATTTATAATTTGACATGAAGTTCTAGTATATGTGGCATGCAGCTTGTTGGTTCCCTCTCAAAACGAGATAAGGAGAATTTTTGTGTTTTTTTTTAATGAAAAGAAAAGCCAATAGAAAATTTGAGCCGCATAGTAGGAAAATGTACCTCCAGACCTGTGCGTCCAACGAAGACTCAAATCAGTCTTAGCATGCCCACAGTCTGACATTACAAAAACACGCCTATACAAATATATAGAAAATTTCACCTTTAAAAACTGAAAATTTTCATATGAAATACTCAGATAGTTTTCATATTTCTGCTCAAAACATAGTTTTTTGGTATTTGTTAGAACCCCCATCGGCGGGGCGGTTCTAATGAGTACCCACAATCAATGTTTTGAGCAGAAATACGAAAAATAATGTATACCCCTGTAAACCCCAGTTTTACTATATAAAAGTGGGGTTTAAAGGGGTCAAAATTATATAGTGTAAAAGTTAACGTTGTCTGAGTGAAGAAAATTTGCATTCTTGGCTTTCTAAAATGCGCTCAGTGAAGATTCTGATCAATCTGCGATAAGCCCAGCTGATTAACCTTTGTTGGATTGCGGAAATTTGTTCGCGACATGTATAGTTCGAGCTATGGGTTATTCATGGCGCTAGGTCAGGAAGCAAATGGAGATATTTTAGTGCATTCTTTTTTTCCATCTTCTATACAATGATGGCATATTTAGTGTACGCATTAGCATCGCCACGATAAGGCGATTCTAGTGAATACACATAATATATAATTTCATGATAAAATAAGAATATTTACCTAAATATTTGTTTCCTTGAGGTATCGGATGAATTTCTTAGGGGCTCAAAAAAGCGAGTTCAAATGAGCCATGGTATACGAGTCACCGGTGGTCGAGCTACTGAAGTTCGACTGTAAATTAGATTATCCGAGAGAGGTTACAATTACGACGCCTAGCCTTTCCGTGGCACCGAAATAAGAAGAGATGAGGAACAAACAATAATGAAACAAAATGGTACATAGACAAGAACCGATGTATAAACAAATAACAAATGGGCCGCCGGCTGACAAAAGAGGTCCTTAGGACATGTACGAAAGACACACCCTCAGACCAGTTTGCACAGCTTTGTCTCGGGTCAAGATATTTGCTACCAGTTCTATATTTTCGACACGGTCCGTATATTGTGTGGGCGAAGAGCTAAGATCTTGACCAGACTGCGCGGTTGCACAGGCTGGTCTGGATCATCGCTGCGCTTATGTTCTAAGGTCCCCTTTTTCCGCCGCTGGCCCAAAAGCTAAGGAGAAACCGCATTATAAAGGTCAGCAGAATCATTATTGAGGGGAGAAAACTAATCTCACTCACGCAAGTCTATATTCGCTGACCATGGGTTAGAAATCGTTAAGGTGCTGCACGATACTAGCTCATGGGAGAACGTTTGCCGCAAATTTTATTCTCAATTTGTGCAGCGGCGTATGAAGATACAGCTAATTTGGCGACATGAAAAAGCAAGAACGCCAAAAGTGCCTCTGTCAGAAAATGATACAGAGCTGCGTAAGTCTAGCACACTGGAAAGGTACACATGAAAAATGTACCTCCGTTGTAGGAGAAAATATCAGAACGGACAAAATGAATTAATCAAATTTGTCTGGCGGTGATTTGTTCTGTATTCCCCAAAGGTTCACAATTTCAAAATGTTTAGTGAGCTTAGCATTTGGCATTTGGTCTTTCTGTGGAGGCAATAGAATTTAGAGTCGTACTGAGTACTGATATTATTTTGTCTCGTCATTTACGCCACCTAGGCTTATACAGTTTATATGACAATAGGGTAAAGCACAAAACTTTTGGAGGTGGGGCGCGGGCCGTGAGGAATGCTACCTCTATCACTATTCCTAATAGATCAACTCAGTCGAATCATAGCTAGTCTACCGTGGCTGATTGGTACTCGTCCCTAAGTCCCTAAGGAATTCTTCTGGTAGCTTAAGAAAACATTTATTTAGGGACATTTTAGAGTTAGCAAATTTTATCAAGAAAATGTATGTTTTGTCGATGCAATTCTAATAGGTACATTCAGTGTACCATTATTTCATAGAAGATATTAAAAAGAATAAAAACATCCATTAGTTATACCCATATGCCTCCTGACTAGGCGCTGTGTAATTTACCCTCAGTGGTTAGAAGTACCAACTTCTAGAACGGATTTACATGGTCCCAAAGACGTTTTAGCTATTGAGGTTTGACAGTATTTTTGTACATTAATAATAGCGTTGCGGGTCAAACTTGGTGAAACATCTTGCAACAGTAAAGGGCAGACTGCTTATTCGTCAAAATGACCTTTTCAAACGACACAAACCAGTAGATGTAGCATCCAGAAATCAATAAGGGTATTTTAGGAGCCATAATGTAGTCAAGGGTGTAGGAGTACAAGAAGATTGCGGACCTGATAAAACGAAGTACTCAAATTTGACCGTTGCACATTGGTCAGGATACAGGTGTCGGGGCTATAAATTGATACGCCGTTGTGCCAAAAATAAATATGGATATATCCTGGAAACGCCTCAGTGACAGATCACATAGAGCCTACCCAAAGCTGTTCTTGATCTGTCGCTGAGGCGTTTCCTGGGTCATCACGATTACATGCCTATATAATTTTGTTCCCCTTGAACCCCACTTTTATATAGTAAAACTGGGGTTTACATGGGTATACATTATTTTTCTTATTTCTGTTCAAAAACATGGATTGCATATACTCGTTAGAACCGCCTCGTCGAGGCGGTTCTAACGAGTACCCTATGTGTGGAGTAGAAGTATGAAAAATATCAGAATTTTTTATCTGAAAATTTTCATATTTTGGTGATAAAATTTTCGGTAAATTTGAATAGGCTTGTTTTCGTAATGTGAATGATACGTGGAAAACCCGCACATGCGATTTACTTCCTAGTAAAGATGGTTGTAGGAAGAGATGGCATCGTAGACAAAACGGGTAATCATGTATAACTTTTTTGTACCTGGTCTGAGCCTCAAGGGTTGGGGACAAATGTGGTGCTGTGCGAGGGTAAACATGGGAAAAGCATACCACAAACTGGTTGGAATCTGAATCATTACTTTCAGAAGTCCATGTACATGAAAACCAATATTTTCTCTATAATAAGAAAACGAGTGGTACGTAAGAGTTAACATTATTAGACGAATGTACACGGGTATGCTCTTTTAAACAAGATTTTTATTTGGTTGACTACAGTTTATCAACTTTTTCTACTGCATAAGTGTGGCTTAATGTGCTATTCAGTAAACCACACTTATGCAGTAAAAAAGTTGATAAAATGTAACCAAAACTGATAAAATACACACTCTTCCACATTCCGTATATTATATGGTGGCATTCCATAGCTTACATAACTCTTAATAAGATGCACCCCAAGACATTACGAAAACATGCCTATTCAAATATACTGAGAATTATACCACCCAAAAATGAAACCGTTCAGATAAAACATTCTGGTAGTTTCATATTTCTGCTCAAAAATAGATTGTGCGTACTCGTTAGAAGCGCCTCGGCGAGGCGGTTCTAACGAGTACCACAATCTATGCTTTTTAGCAAAATAAGAAAAATAATGTATACCCCTGTAAACCCCAGTTTTACTATATAAAAGTGTGATTTAAGGGGGTCAATATTATATAGGCATGTTTTCGTGATGCTGTAAAAGTGTCTAACAAACATATAATTTGGGGGGCTTCAAACAGTTTCGTCTTACAGTTATTTGGAAATTTTCCAGCAACATAAATACTTGAAGTAGCAAATCTCTGTTGCAATGCAAAATGCAGAAATGTAGAAATGTCTACGTTTTCCATGGAAATGTTAATTGTTTTTACATTTTGCGTTAACATCAACGCCAAATGTACAAAGCATTACGAAAACACGCTTATTCAAATATATAGAAAATTTCACCTCCAAAAACTGAAAATTTGTAGATAAGAAACTCTGATTTTTTTCATATTTCTGCTCAAAACATAGATTGTTGGTACTCGATAGAACCGCATCGGCGAGGCAGTTCTGACGAGTGTCCACAATCTATGTTTTTGCGCAGAAATAAGCAAAATAATGTATACCCCTGTAAACCCAGTTTTACTATATAAAAGTGGGGTTTAAGGGGTCAAAATTATATAGGCATGTTTTCGTGATAATGAATATTTTCTCAATAACATCATATGAGATGGGTAGTCATAAGAATCGCCTCTACGATTCAAGATCAGTTACCATCGTATTACGTCCTTATAGTTTCTTAGCTTTGCCAACTGTGACGCGCGCGTGCGCACCACTCCACCGTTTAACTATAAAACGATTTTTTTTTTTTTTTTTTTTTTTTATTTGGGCAGATTCTTGCTGAGGGTAAATTACACAGCGCCTAGTCAGGAGGCACTCCTGACTAGGCGCTGTGTAATTTACCCTCAGTGGTTAGAAGTACCTACTTCTAGAACGGATTTACATGGTCCCAAAGACGTTTTAGCCATTGAGGTTTGACAGTATTTTTGTACATTAATAATAGCGTTGCGGGTCAAACTTGGTGAAACTTCTTGCAACAGTAAAGGGCAGACTGCTTATTCGTCAAAATGACCTTTTGAAACGACACAAACCAGTAGATGTAGCATCCAGAAATCAATAAGGGTATTTTGGGAGCCATAATGTAGTCAAGGGTGTAGGAGTACAAGAAGATTGCGGACTTGATAAAACGTACTCAAATTTGACCGTTGCACATTGGTCAGGATACAGGTGTCGGGGCTATAAATTGATACGCCGTTGTGCCAAAAGTAAATATGGATATATCCTGGAAACACCTCAGTGACAGATCACATAGAGCCTACCCAAAGCTGTTCTTGATCTGTCGCTGAGGCGTTTCCTGGGTCATCACGATTACATGCCTATATAATTTTGTTCCCCTTGAACCCCACTTTTATATAGTAAAACTGGGGTTTACATGGGTATACATTATTTTTCTTATTTCTGTTCAAAAACATGGATTGCATATACTCGTTAGAACCGCCTCGTCGAGGCGGTTCTAACGAGTACCCTATGTGTGGAGTAGAAGTATGAAAAATATCAGAATTTTTTATCTGAAAATTTTCATATTTTGGTGATAAAATTTTCGGTAAATTTGAATAGGCTTGTTTTCGTAATGTGAATGATACGTGGAAAACCCGCACATGCGATTTACTTCCTAGTAAAGATGGTTGTAGGAAGAGATGGCATCGTAGACAAAACGGGTAATCATGTATAACTTTTTTGTACCTGGTCTGAGCCTCAAGGGTTGGGGACAAATGTGGTGCTGTGCGAGGGTAAACATGGGAAAAGCATACCACAAACTGGTTGGAATCTGAATCATTACTTTCAGAAGTCCATGTACATGAAAACCAATATTTTCTCTATAATAAGAAAACGAGTGGTACGTAAGGGTTAACATTATTAGACGAATGTACACGGGTATGCTCTTTTAAACAAGATTTTTATTTGGTTGACTACAGTTTATCAACTTTTTCTACTGCATAAGTGTGGCTTAATGTGCTATTCAGTAAACCACACTTATGCAGTAAAAAAGTTGATAAAATGTAACCAAAACTGATAAAATACACACTCTTCCACATTCCGTATATTATATGGTGGCATTCCATAGCTTACATAACTCTTAATAAGATGCACCCCAAGACATTACGAAAACATGCCTATTCAAATATACTGAGAATTATACCACCCAAAAATGAAACCGTTCAGATAAAACATTCTGGTAGTTTCATATTTCTGCTCAAAAATAGATTGTGCGTACTCGTTAGAAGCGCCTCGGCGAGGCGGTTCTAACGAGTACCACAATCTATGCTTTTTAGCAAAATAAGAAAAATAATGTATACCCCTGTAAACCCCAGTTTTACAATATAAAAGTGTGATTTAAGGGGGTCAATATTATATAGGCATGTTTTCGTGATGCTGTAAAAGTGTCTTGTCTAACAAACATATAATTTGGGGGGCTTCAAACATTTTCGTCTTACAGTTATTTGGAAATTTTCCAGCAACATAAATACTTGAAGTAGCAAATCTCTGTTGCAATGCAAAATGCAGAAATGTAGAAATGTCTACGTTTTCCATGGAAATGTTAATTGTTTTTACATTTTGCGTTAACATCAACGCCAAATGTACAAAGCATTACGAAAACACGCTTATTCAAATATATAGAAAATTTCACCTCCAAAAACTGAAAATTTGTAGATAAGAAACTCTGATTTTTTTCATATTTCTGCTCAAAACATAGATTGTTGGTACTCGATAGAACCGCATCGGCGAGGCAGTTCTGACGAGTGTCCATAATCTATGTTTTTGCGCAGAAATAAGCAAAATAATGTATACCCCTGTAAACCCAGTTTTACTATATAAAAGTGGGGTTTAAGGGGTCAAAATTATATAGGCATGTTTTCGTGATAATGAATATTTTCTCAATAACATCATATGAGATGGGTAGTCATAAGAATCGCCTCTACGATTCAAGATCAGTTACCATCGCATTACGTCCTTATAGTTTCTTAGCTTTGCCAACTGAGACGCGCGCGTGCGCACCACTCCACCGTTTAACTATAAAACGATTTTTTTTTTTTTTTATTTATTTTTTTTTATTTGGGCAGATTCTTGCTTAGCGATAACTTAAAGGGGCGGATTCTACTTAGCGCTAGCTTGAAGGGGCCGGGTCTAACTATGCGCTAGCTGATTATAGTTTTTTTGTGTGTTTTCTTTTTCAAGCCATATGTCTATAAACCTTGAACAACAAAAGGCAAAATATTTTTATTATGTTTTACAGAAAAGAAAGGCTTGCCATATCAGTGTATTCCGAGACTGTGAATGGCATGTCTAGACTTACTTTTCTGAGAAACGAGCATAGCTATCTTAAGATAGTGTCGTGCTGATTTCTCTTACCGTGCTAAATGTTAAGGGGAATGGATACACATTCAGGGAAGGCTTTTATGTCAGAATTGTTTCGCTTCCTTTCCGAAAGTGATCCACTCTTAACGGAAACAAGGCGTATAGATACATATACCCGGTGAAGTCTCCAAACTGAAATTCGTTCCTGAATTTGTAGGAGTCAGATAATCATGTGAAATGAGGTTCAGTGAGTTCTGTTGACGCACGTGGTTTATACAAGGTTGGCATCCAATGTAACAGGCGGGCAAAAACTTCAAACCATTTCGTCCGAGCCTTTGACCGAACCCGGGCCGCTGGGCACAAAAAGTCCTACAATTTACCACGTCGCTATAAAGCCCGGCTTGTACACAAGGCAGTGAACGTGTGTTATATACATGTACGCAGTGACACCATGGTATCATCCTATTTATTATTGTATGCACTAATAGCAGGAGCGTATGTATCTCTGTTAATTGACACCTGACACCCAGTTGCCTAGTGCTTCATGTTGATATTAAATAGGCATTGATGTTTTGTCATTAACATGTTCTTACCTCTATCATACCTCGTAATCGCATGACCCTTAGATGACTCTAGATCAAATATTTGACCGGTTAAGGACAAATAAAAGGGAACTGATGCAGTTTCAGTGGCGGTAACTGTGTCAAATTGTTATTCTCTCTTCTGCGAAGGCGTCTGTCTAGTCTAAAAAGGAAAGAATATGCTTTCACTGGGGGCAAATTCTTTCCTTTTAGAGTAGACCTATTTTCAGACTGTCAAGTGTCTGAAGACGGCGTTTCTTTGAATCCGCAACTTTGCTTCATTATAGGCGTTATCTGTAATTTATGTGTTACCCGTAATGATTCGCGGATGAGTTAGAAAACCGCCAATATATGATTTTACCACTATGGAAACTGATGACGAGGGTTTTGATCCCGTAAAACTAGCTTTAGCCCCAAAGTAATTTATTACTGAACGTTCCAAGGCGGAACGTTTATAACGGTACTTTTTGTTAAATGTTTTATAGTGTTTCACTGAAAGACGTTGAATACTACATTAGGCACTTTTTCGCTCGGCGCGGACCATGTGAAACTCGATGTTGTTTTTTTTTTTTGTTTTGTTTTTTGTTGTTTTTTTTTTGTTTTGTTTTTTTTTTTGTTTGTTTTTTTGTTGTTTTTTTTGCTATGACTTACAGCTTTCTGTCGAGGCGTCGTCTTTGTCTTGTCTTGGTTTTGAATAGTTTACCTTTTGTTTTGATACACTAATGTGTTAAAGAAGACAAATGCAGATCAAACTAGAGCAGGTCGATGGCGCGCCATCGCATATCTACGCGCACATCAAAATTCCAAGTTCACATCCATAGGGCTATTACCTGTGACAGTTTCAAAGTTCTAGCCCAAAAAGCCTAGGAGGAGTTATGTGACAATAAAAAAGGACCCAAAATCCTACTTTTTGACCTCTGGTGACCCTCAGCCATGCCCCCCCCACCCCCCCCCCCCCCCCCCTGGGCAAAAGGTTTGCACCACTGTATTTTACTCTTAATTACCTTTGATTTGATATGCAACATGACTGTGTTTGTACAAAAATGGATTCTGAACCCTTCGGGCCACACACCCTGGCCCTGCCCTCAGGGGTTACATCAAAATTTCAAAATAAAAAAACTAGGCTTAACCCATCCATAATTTTAGTTTTAAAAGTTCCAAGGCTGTACTTTTGCTGCGGTTCCTTTTAGAATGTCAGTGTTCTTTCCTTGCTTTTGCACGTTTCAAACCGTTATCCAGTACCATTAAAGGATTGTGTACTGTTAGTCCGGTCTTTCATGTGTACGTTCATATAATTCTTTCTTAACTATTAGACATGGATTCCATCCTGCGTAGGAGAATCTTTATTTGTGCAAATAAAAACATCAAATTTCATGTGTAATCACCTGCCACGGCCTTAAGCACAAAAGGCACACAAAGGGCACACGAGCCCAGCATATGGCTATCGAATACCGCAAAAGTTGATTATAATCCATGCAAAGATAATAGAGTAACGTTCAAAATTAAGTACATATATTTGTACGTTTGACCCATAATTATTTCCTTGACTAGACCCCGGACCACAAATAATTTTCCAAGGCTTTCCATATAAAGATCTCTTAGATTAATTCTGCTCACTACATTCCAATCAATACATACTTCCTTGTGCCTCTTTAGACATGTCTTACCTTTCAAATATTCCCATCACGAAAACATACCTATATAATTTTGATCCTCTTAAACCCCACTTTTATATAGTAAAACTGGGGTTTACAGGGGTATACATTATTTTTTGTATTTCTGCACAAAAACATAGATTGTGGGTACTCGTTAGAACCGCCTCGCCGAGTACGCACAATTTATGTTTTTGAGCAGAAATAATAAAAATATCAGAATTTTTTATCTGAAAAATTTCATTTTTTGGTGGTAAAATTTTCAGTATATTTGAATAGGCAGGTTTTGGTAATGCTATTCTAATAAGCGCTTGCCCAGCTTTTTTGCCTGCGTTTAGCTGTCGAACCAAGCACCTGTCAGTTAATCCCAGTTACGGCCCTTGTAGACGCTCTTTTAGCGGGTGTACTTTTGTTCACCTATTTTCCTGATGTCAGAAGAAACTTGAACCAATAACATTTTTGCAAAACCTTCATAGGTAGCTTAATCTGTAATGTTCTGATAAACAGTCTTCTCAGTCGTACAGTTACAAACTATGCGGTCAACCTGTGGTCTATTTGTGCGAACAGTTTTCCTTATTTTGGACAACGAATCAAGGGAGCTAACTATATTTTACATAAATTTCAGCTTATGAAATAGAACGATTTACATATATAAACAACGTCAGTGTTACCACAACAGTATAACTGCTGTAACATTCTCTTAACCGTGAATTCCTGTAAGAAATACCATAGACTGACGAAGCAATATTTCACTTTATTAATCAACTTTTGTGCACTGAAGATTGACTCGGTGGTTATTTATAGAGTGTCAATTTCCATATCTCGTTTTATCGCATTTATTATCTGAAAAAAAAAAGTTCTGTGTTTGTCTGTCGTTAGTCGGGTTTCTCAATCCTGCACCTTGCAAACAAAATGTAACCCTAGCATCGGAAAAAATATACGGCTGAATTTTTGTATATATAAAGCTTGGATATTGGTTCATACAAAACCGCTGTATAGCAATGCGAAACTAATTGCCTTTTTTGAGAAACGCATGCATTTTGCATGATACTGTTTTAGAGTTTTGCCAAGCGTCTGTAGGTTCTATTAAGCGTATAGTACATGTGTATATAGGAACAGGTAAAATACAGCCAATATACACCCAACTCGCGATAAATTAATCTGTACAGTTGATGTCTGAATATAAATTAGCACTGCTTGTTTAAAATTCTCATCGCATACTGTAAAACGGCATGTATTTTATGAAAATTTGATAAACATTTTAGTTTTCGGAAACTACGACATATATAATGTTTGGTCTTCATACATTCTTACGAAGTATAGTTCGTCAACAAAGGCTTTGAAATTATGAACATGAAGAAATGCGCGGCGATTCCTCTAAACTCTCATGTTTAAAACTTACGTCAGTACATTACAGGATTATATACGAATATTTTTGTTTGAAAAACCATAAGCACGAACGCCTGAAATATGTCTGGTAAAATTTGAAATGTGTCATTCAAAATGGTATTATAAAATTTGCAGCCAAACGTTTTGTTACAGGTTTATTGTAGCGGCCATATTGGATGAAAAATCGAACATTTTTGGTGTTAATTCATTTCTGCAGACCTCCTGGTATAGGCTATTGGAAACGATAGAAGGTTTATTTGAAACACAGTTTGCATGAGAAATTTAAAAATTCAGGTCAGACAGGAAAATAGGGTACTCTCCCTTAAATGCGGAAAACAACCGTGGTGTCACTAATGACGTCATGTGTGTATAATCGCATCAGAAAATAAGCATTCTGCTTTCTGTTTTGAGCACATTTTTATTTCTTGTTTTTGATTTAACCTGAATACACAAGGTTTTGTATACTTAGAAATTGTTAAGTATCAACTGGGCCTCCATAGAAACGTGCGAGTTCTCGCGAAATGCAATGTATACATATCTACTATACAGTGGTTTTATATACAGATGTGTCCAGGCTTTCTTCCTATATCAAATTAAATCGTATATCGTTCCAATGCTAGGGTCAGCAAAAATTGAATACTAGAGTCCTTACTATGGATATTCACTTACTTAAGTGGAACGGATACACCCTCAGGGGATGCAAGACTGTTCAAAATGTTTGTCTACATTCCAAATAAAAGCACCGCAAGCATAATACCCCGCCATAGCAAGTATTTGTTTATGTATTAAAGTTATCGTTGCGAAAATGTCTGGAAAGAAAATGACGGAGGGACAGATAACAACCCTAAAGCAGATCTTGATAATATCAATGGACAGGTAACAATCCTAAAGCAGAGCTTGATAAAATCAAAGCATATAGCAAGTTTGGTTAAAAGGCCTTGTTATTTACTTAATTTATCATCCAGAAATGAAAATATGGACGTGTCTCCGGCAGATAACTCCGTCAAAAGTCGACGAAATTTGCCCATTAGCAATCCCAAACCAGATCTCCTTAATGTCAATGCATATAGTAAGTTTGATGAAAATCCCTTGTTATTTACTAAAGTTATCATTCGGAAACGGAAATATGGGCGTGTCTCGGGCAGATAACTCCGTCAAAAATTGACGAAATTTGCCCATTACCAATCCCAAACCAGATCTCCACAATATCAATGCACATATCAAGTTTGGTGAAAATCCATTGATGTTTACTCGTTATCATCCGGAAACGAAAAACGGACGGACGGACGGACGACGGACGGACAGACGGACGGACTCACGGACGACCAACGTGAAACCATAATACCCCGTCACTATTGTGTGGCGGGGTATAAAAAGGTCTACTCTTGAAATATAAAAAATGCTCCCTTGTGTAGCGTATTTGTTTTATTTTTCGAGTAGATATTTTACAGTAGGGCCTTGATGTGCAGGAAAACAGTCAGTAATTAACAAAATCTTTTTCATTTTTCCACATGAAAGAAAATCAATTGAGTATATCTAACCACCTTTAGACATAATTGAAAGTGTTAAAATGTCTGAGTAGAAAATCGATTACATTCGGGCAATTACTGTCCTAATTATTAGTTAGAACTGCATTTCAGGTTCTCATCAAGTTGCGTAAGCTATAAAATTAATTGAACGTCTTCTTGTAGAAATTCAGTCTTAAAAACTTTTAGTTTTCCATATGTATCCTACGAAATCGGAGAGGCCTGAGCTAACAGATTAAACAAAAATCAGACACAGCAGAACGAAGCGTCTGATCATGTTATACTAGGTTTTCCTCGTATCCACCAGTTTGTAGACACGTCATCAGATATGCTATTTTTTTTTTTCTTTTCGACTAGTACGGTAAAGATTAAGGCGTCCAACTGTTTTAAGTAAATGCGATTGGCGCATTTTGATGCGTCATTGTCGGAAGTGCTTGTGCTCAGTATTATGGAAACGAATTCTAGCAGACGCCATTTTCAAATCACCTTTTTTTCTGATTTATTCTTCAAAAAAATAGGGTTTGACATTTTATGCAAATTGTAGCTTTAGGAGACAATTTGCATGAAATGTCAAAAATAATTTTCTGGGGAATATCAAACAAATATCGCTTGTTTGTTTGTCATCTGCTGAATTAGTCATTGTCTAGGGAAGAAAAGACAAATATATGCGTAAGGTACTTATCGTCTGTTGAATTAGCTCAGTGGGCTGGGTGGCCTAATGGTTAGAGCACTTGACTTTCAAGCGGTATATCGTGGGTTCGAATCCGCTCGGGTCGAGACAACTGTCAGACCATTAGTACGCCTAGCTCATACTCGACCTGCCCTGGGTTTGACTATAAAGTAGACAGGGCGGCGCTTGGTGACAGACAGCGGTACCAAGTGTGCATGGGTGTTCTATGAAAGCAAGGCTGTACAAATACATATACATAACAATCGCCGCTGCCACTATGTGCCTCGGGTGCCTGGTAGCATTAAAAATCTGCACAACAACAACTGACTTAGCTCAGAATATGCTAAAGGTTAAGGCATGTAAGTAAATGTTCTGATTAGCTAATGCCTCCATTCAGTTTATTCAGGGCTTGTGAAATACGCTCAAAGACATATTTAACCCATTCAAGACCGGAGACCCCTAAACGAGTAACTGGCAAACAGTGCAGACCCAGATCAGACGCCGCATAAAATGGACTTTTCAAATGTATAGTGTGGGAGAGTTTATTCAGTCGTTTATGACAATATAAATCGATCTAAAGGTTTCGCTTGCTCAAAATAGAAGCCATTATGAATGACGTCATCAGAGGCCTGCTGAAGTTGCCCGACCAGTAGAGTGCAGGCA
The DNA here is from genome assembly GCA_964016985.1 of Anodontia alba. Classification (NCBI taxonomy): domain Eukaryota; kingdom Metazoa; phylum Mollusca; class Bivalvia; order Lucinida; family Lucinidae; genus Anodontia; species Anodontia alba. The sequence goes on along the minus strand of OZ024832.1, from coordinate 62,816,997 downwards.
GGACTAGCAACACTAATTGCATACAACTGCCACCGAAAGCAAATGATAGTTACCTCACTGAAAGCTACCATTGGCCACGGAGTGTACCATCGGTAGGCGAAGGAAAAATTTCTACGCACTATTTGTATAAGAATCACTAGCCTTTATACCACCGTTGGCTAATTTTCGCTTTTCTGCACAATTATATATAAATCACACGTGCTTCGTCAAGCGCAACTGTTCTTTAAATGGCACTTGTGTCGTATGCCATAAGCATCAGTACAGTCTGATCAGTGCTCTTTCTATTCCCCGTATGTTCTACAGTGTCAAATCATCATATAAGAATAATAAAATTTTAAAAGAAAGTTGGCTTTGGAACAAAAAAAAAAAAAAAACACGCAAACGAACGAAATCGGAGAAAGGTAAGACAAAAGTCAAAGGAGTGTCACAATCACAAGCCGCAGCCCTTCCCAGACACTAAGCGGAAGAGGAACCAGACAAAGCCAAACAAGCCAAACAAGCGCAAATCGAACAAACGTACGAAAAGCACTAAGATTAGCTCTCTCTTCCTCTACCCCAAGCGAGGTAATCGCAATGCTAAAGGACTGAAAAACACAAGAACAAAATAGCACAAGACATATTGCATCCTTGGCTATCTAAATGTACCCAGTGAAGATTTTGATCAGACTGCGCGAATGCGCAGGCTGATCTGAATCTTCGCTGGGCGCATATATAGGAAGGTACGTTTTGTAAAGTTGCGGCTCATTCTATGACAAGATAAAATAAGGATACTCTTCCTTTATTGCAGCATTAAAGCCATAGAACATTGTTTGGTCATTTTGTGTTATAAAATTTTATCTTTTATTTCTACACATTTACATAATAGACATGCATATTACACCTAATAGACATTCATATTACATTGTGCTCGTCTAAGGCGGCAGATTCTATCAAACCTAGTCTGATAGTTTTTGCTTTTGATTTGTTTTGTATTTCCGAAGGATCCCCACTTAGGAATATTCTATTTTGTTTAGCTGTCAGATGAATTAGTCAGATAGAGAACAACAAGCTATAATGCTTGTTGATTTTTCTTTACATTTCCCGCTGTATTAATTCCGTCACACTTTGCTGTGGTGTAGTCTGATATAATACAATATAAAGAGATCAAAGACGGAGATTCCGCTTTGACGTCACAGCGGAGTCTCCGTCTTTAATTTCTTTACAATTGTTATTATTTGATCTCATAATCTATTTTACAGACTTATGCGAGTAATCCTCCATATCTCCGAAAATAAATAAATAAATAAATAAATAAATAAATAAATAAATAAATAAAAACATATACATTAATAGTACGTACCTCCAGCACCCAAATGCTATCGTCCAATACAGTATTTACATTGTGATTGAAATCCATCAAGTGGTTTTCAAAATAATAAGCAGAATCTCAATTTTGACTTCAATTAAGGGTCATTTATTTATCAAAGACCAACACAATCGTCCCATATTCAATCACAAGATCCAAACTTACATTGTGATTGAAATCCATCAAGTGGTTCTCAAACTGTTACAGACGTATGCGAGTAATCCTCCATATCGCCGAAAATAGATAAACAAATAAATAAATAAAAACATATACATTAATAATACGTACCTCCAACACTCAAATACTATCGTCCAGTACAGTACTTACATTGTGATTGAAAGCCATCATGTGGTTCTCAAACTATTAAGCAGAATCTAATCTTGACTTCAATTAAGGATCATATATCTATCAAAGACCAACACAATCGTCCCATGTTCAATCCCAAGATCCAAACCTTCATGTACCATCCCAAATCACTCCTCTCCAAAATGTGGTCGAAAGGACGCTCGAACGGTAAAAATAAAATAAAATAATAATTATAATAATAAAACAATAAAAGAAATACAGATTTAATAACAAATGCTTATTTAACGTAATGACCCATATCTCTTCAAGACAATAACAAGCATTATGATTCCGTATGCTCTTCTTTTGGATGTTTGGTCGATTTAATCTAAGATACCAAAGAAAATAGTTTCAATAAAACTGCACAAGAAACAAATGCAAACTTTTTTTGTTGTATTTCATTTATCTATTTATCTCATCCGAGCATCTGCTGCCCATTGAGATTTTCTTTTGTGTCCAATGATCCTGCGGACAGCGAAGGCCCTGTTCTGACTGCGCGAATGCGCAGGCTGATCTGTGCTTTCGCTGGCCGCATATGCCCGAAGATATGTTTTCATACAGTTTAAGGGGAATGAATATCCATTCAAGGAACACTATCCGAGTGATTGTTGTCCATTTATGGAAAGGGATCTACTCTAAAAGGAAAGAATTTCACTTTTAGGCTAGACTCTCTTTCAGGAGGAGACTGATGTATCTCCCTTGCAAAAATAGCGAAAGATCTACCAGGTGGATAAAGTTCTCGTACAAGCGTCTACATCATATCAAAATGGGTTTATCTTCTCGGTGAGACCAACCGCCAGAGTTGCGATGCCATTGTGCTGGGGGACATCTTAACCGTTACGTAATCTGCACCAATACGTCAATCATTACAGGAATGGAACAAATACCTGAACAGTTATTTTTTATCAACTATGTGGAAGTCTTTTTTTTCAGTTCATAATATTTGTCTGTTGTTAATTTTTCAGACATACTTGTATATCATTCAGCTGCTTCATTGTTGTCATCTGGACACTGAAATAGTCAAATTCCTGTTCCTATTGTTAGTTGAATAAGTGCGGGTTTAATCGAATAAAGCTACTTTAAGTCACCCACACCCATGTCACCAACCGTGGTTAATGCTGTATTCCGTTTCAAAGTGGATATTCTTGTGTGGAGCCAAGTGGCTGTAATTCTAGCATTGTAATCCCCCACTCTGGGACCCCCACTTTGCTTCCTGTTTGGTTTATGTGTTACATTTTCTTGTTAGCAATGTGTTAAACTACTTCAAAACCTGTTCAATTGATTCTTATTTTCTTTCTGTTTGTATTTGAGTTCGTTTTGTATTGTTATGTTAATGTCTAAATCAAGTACAGGAAATAAGGGCAAAGTTTTGGTCCAGTATAACCACCACCACCAATAGATTTTTTCTACTAAACATTCCAAGGCGGTGCCTCTGTTGCAGGTCTTTTTTGTTGATATTTCAGTTATTGTAACTGTGCCTCTGGCGCAGATTATAGTTTTATTTCCTTTAAGACCATTGAGACCATTCTGGTTACTTTGAAAATCGAACACCCCTTACGCCTGTGCTAGGGGCGTATAAGGTCTTGCAAATTACACTGCTGTATATAAAGAGACTTAATAAAACAAAGTCTCCGATTTCCGTTTTTTTTTGCGTGTTCTTTGTTTCCAAAGGCAACCTTTTAGATTTTCATTTTACTTCACTGCAGCTGGTGTTAAGTGCTCGTGGCGGCCGTAAATCGTCTCCCCGTACTTCATCATAGTGCAGATTACACAGCTTACTCTCGTTATCTCAAACACTGCTAACTCAAACTACTGCTTAAGTTAAACTAAATTTTGGATAATGTTTCTTTATGTTCTTTAAATTTCAACTCCTGTTATCTCAAACTTCTGTTATCTCAAACTGAAAATTCTAGTCAAATAATGTTTGAGAAAATGAGAGCCCACTGTAGTTTGTATTCACTTTGGGATCATTGATACCATTCTGGTTACTTTTGGAATTGAGTACCACTTAGGCAGGTGCTAGTGGGGGTGGGGGTACACCTTTGCATATAATACTGCTGTATATGAAGAGACTTAATAAAACTGAAACTCAGGGCCCAGTTGTTCAAAGCTAATGATGTCGTTAGTTAACGATTCGTTAAAATTTACATCGAGTGATACGCAAATATGCTGAAATTTTTTGCTGAAAAAATGTGAGTAGCTTTTGCAGTGCAAAAGCTACTCACATTCTTTCAGCAAAAAATATCAGAATATTGTATGTTGAATCCGCTAAAACAGTTAACGAAATGACCCTTAACGAGCTCGTTAAGCTAACGACGCTTTGAACAACTGGGCCCAGATTTTTGTTGTTTTATGTGTTCTTCGTTTCCAAAGGCTTGTCATTTTGTGTCTTGTTATTGATCGTTCTTCATCTTGGAACGGGTAACAGTAGAACAGTTAAGGGCGAGGTTGGGGTGTGAGGGTGTGTTGGGTAGTAGGGTTTGATGGGTGTGGGGAGTTGGGTTTAACTTGATTTTATGGAATTAAACCTTTGCAGTTCTAGCCGCATAATAATTTTGCGGTCCGCGTAGGTGCTCTCTAACTCATCTGTTGAGTAGACACAACATATGTTTTAGCAGCAAAATAGGAAGCATAACAACACATTAAAGAACATTTAGTTAGTAAAGTGACTTTATCTAGAGCGATGGCTTAGTAATATAGAAATCACATAGTGCTGACATACTCATTTATTATCAGACTCACCAGAACTATGATAGCGGAGTATCGCGGAGGCGCTTCTAATGAGTACCCACAACATATTTGTTCGTAGAGAAATAACAAAACGTATTATATATTTAAACCCCTCTTATCGAAAATTGCGTGCGCCAACCATTTTTACCATATGATAAAGGTACAAAATATTGGAGACTGATTTATGGTGTAAAAAAAGTTGTTGGTAGGTCTTTACACATTCAAAACACTGTCTGAAAACTGCTCAATTTGGAAGTTCGCCAAATAATATAGATTCCAGCATACCTTTGGATTAATATACTTTATAGGAGAACATGGGGGGTAAACATAACATAGACGTGTCAGTGTAATAGGCACGCGCCTGTTAGAAAATGGTTTAGGACTGAGTCATCATTTCAGAGGTGGTGGTGACGGAGGCACCACTAACTGGCAAGGGTGTTTTGCCTCCGTTTCGAAGTAGGGCATTCGATAAAGGAAATCATTGAGGGAGCACATTCTTTCATTTTAGACTAGATTGTTAAAAAAAATGATTAGTGTATGGGAAAGCAAATAAGAAGTTGCAAAATTTGTCTTCCTTGTCAAATGTGGCGGAAAATTTGGCAAAGGTTGTTAGATTGTTGAAGTCCATTTCGTTACATCTCCTCTATTCCGGTTGTTTTTGTCGCATTTAGCGATTAAATGTTAACGGTTACAACGATTCGTTCTTTGTCATAAAAGGTATTCTAAACTGTACATTAACTAGATTTAACATTTCTGTGTAATGTTAGCTTTCAAAATCTTCTTTGTGTTTATCATAAGGATCGCTGACTATTATTTTGACTGTTTTAATCTGTCACTCATATATAGGCGAGATAAATACTGAGCTTTTCTACTCATTGTTACAGCATAAGAAACTTGCATTTCGTGATTATGACTTTTTTCTGATAATGATAATATTTATGTCTTGCCAAATTTGCATACAATGTGAAAAAGGTGTCATTGTGTCATTTCATTTCTGATTATGTAAATCACATACTTTTAGTTTACCATATTTATTGTAGTTGGAATACAGATCTAAATAAGTCAGATGATTTTCTTCTGGATCCCTTTTGTATATATACCATATATGTTATGTTCTATTCTGTATTTTCTGTAAAGAATTATACAAATAAAATACTGTTTAAACTATTATGTCATATGGAAACAACAAAGGTCCAAATCAGCTAACTAATTGGCGCTGCTCTATAAGGTAATTCACTATCAGTTAAAATAGTCTGCAGTATGCTATAAATGCCCTACGAAGGCAATGTAATTCTGATCAGACTGCTCAAATATGTATGCTGATCTGTTTTCCATTGTCCACATACAGCATGTGTGTCCATTTTGTATATTGTGAATCAATTATCTAAGTGGTTGCGTTTCATTAAATTGCTGAGCTCAGTCGTTTCATTTTTTTTAAGTGCAATACTTGAAATCCTATTATTATTTCCTGAATCAAATGTAACGCTGGTGAAATTTAATAATATGTGTTCCATAACACCAACTTAAAACCATTAAGCTTATATTTGCCGCGACAAACATAGGGTGGTTTTTAGGAAAGCGAATGACAGTATTAGCCGATACAGGCAATTCCATAGCACGTTGCTTGCCGTTTGTTTACACTATCTGTGGAAAATGTAGAAAGTATCCAAGAATGTCCGAAAATGTGTGGATGCGTCGATCTTATTCATGATTATACACACATGTTCACTTAATCAGAACGGAAATTTAAGAAAACATAGAAAGCAAAAAATAAAGGGAAAAGAGGAGTATTCTTACAGGAACGAATTTGCTACCCTTGGGCTCATTTTGTTTCCTTTTAGAGTAGACTATGCAGAAAAGCACGACAGCTTCTTTCCTCTGAAAAATGGCGAAACTATATAAATGTGTCTACTCCCTTTAGTAAAAGTGAACATGCTGTATCAATGGTGTGTAATGATGACTTAAAAAACAATAATAATAAATTAGTTTTGCTCTTGCGTTAATGGAAATGCTAGATGAAATACGCATTGCACTTGTCATTACGAAAACATGCCTATTCAAATATATAGCAAATTTCACCTTCAAAACCTGAAATTTTTCTGATAAAACTATGATATTGTCATATTTCTGCTCAAAACTTTCTGTGAGTACTCGTAAGAACCGCTCGCCGAGGCGGTTTTGGAGCAGAAATAAGAAAAAACTAATGTATATTTCTGTAAATCCCTGTTTTACTATATAAAAGTGTGATTTAAGGGGGTCAATATTATATAGGCATGTTTTCGTGATGCTGTTAAAGTGTCTTGTCTATTAAACATATAATTTGGGGGAACATTTTCGTCCGACAGTTATTTGGAAATTTACTAGCAACATAAATACTTGAAGTAACACAATACAAAATGCAGAAATGTAGAAATATCTACGTTTTCCATGGAAATGCGAATTGTTTTTACATTTTGCGTTGACATCAACGCTAAATGTACAAAGCATTTCTACATTTTGCGTTGACAGGTAGTTACGTTTTAGATTGACTGTATGAAGTAAATAGTACTCTGTACGGACATCAGTAATCTTTCTTACATTTAGGTTTGTGCCATTAGGTGATATTTGATGTTGTTCACGGTAGTGATTTACAGATAACAAAACATTACATCTCCCAGGTGGAGAGACGTAATACAACCATGTACAGTAATGAAAGTTGTTTTTTCTCTACATTTCTGCATTTTAATCAAATCAGCGTTAAGTGCAGAAAAAATCTACATTTCGCAATGAGGCTAACGGTAAATGTAGAAATTTCTACATTTCTATATTTTGTGTTGTAACAACTCTCTAAAATCCCATCCAAGACTTGGACTTTGCATTACTCTAATAAGTCTGTTAATGTATAGCCACATATTGTCGCACACTTTAAAGTGAAAACAGTCATTTCAAAGACAAGTAACAATAAACAAAACCTATTATATGCTTTCCTGTTTAAGACTTTCCAGAGGGCATATGTGCATTGCGATAATAAGTCTGTTTAATGTATATCCATATATAGTCGCATACTTTAAAGTGAAAACAGTCATTTCAAAGACAAGTTACATGTTACAAAACCTATTATATGCTTTCTTGTATCAGAGGGCATATGGGCAAGTACCTTGTTTTTACCCTGTATGCTGAAAAACATTATGAGTTTTAGAATATTTGCAAAAATACATGCATTTCTTTTTTCGGAAAGCGCATTGGTAGTTTCTATCCTATAGTATAAATTATACTGAATTTATACATTAGCAGATACTCGTAACAGTTTACAGGTTTGCATACACTCAGCATAAAACTTTTTCAGAATAATCAAATATGGCTTAATACAATGGTGAATAGCAAAGACTCAGACATAAATTGCATTTAAATGACGCAGATAAACGTATATAACTAATGATAATTCATAAAAAAAAAAAAAAAAAAAAGATTTTATAATCAAGCACTCGTTTTACAACAGATATAGCTAGCTGTTTTGAGAGGATTAATAATATAGAAGATTTCAAGGATCACACAATCACAGAACATAGCCTATCAATGATACCAATAAACATGATTCTTATGAATACAACCTTCGCTCCTAATCATCATACAGTTTCAACTGCTATGTAAAATTGGTTTGTCCTAGCTCAAGCATACAATCAATTTGTAAACACTGAAAGAGGGCATCGAAGTTGGTTAACCACTTAGGAGAGAGAGAGAGAGAGAGAGACAGAGAGACAGAGAGAGAGAGAGAGAGAGAGAGAGAGAGACTATGGAAGGAGGCACAAAAAGTAAGGTACTATCTTCTAGCCATATAAAAGGAAATCTCAAGAATCGCTGAATGTCACCTACACAAAAGACGTGGTTCTCAAAGGATGGTCATGTCATTGTTGTCATCAATGCAGTAATGAAATGAAAATAGCGTTGCTATTACGTAGCAACTATTCATGATGTCATTTGTTTCAGGATTGCGGATTACAGTTACTTAGTGATGTACATGTATGAATGTTTTTTTTTTAATATAGTTGTGCACCACATATAATAAAAACAAACAAAAAACGTCACCGTCATCCTGTTAATCGTAGGCAAGTGTATAACATTATTGTTGCTGTTTACTATTATTTCATACTCTGAATGTGAGCATCCGTGCATAGATGAGGTTTGTCCTTCCTCAGCGATGTGTTCACATAAATACACAAAGTTTAAGAAGAATAAGCCAAATGTATCTAGTGGTATGTGCTAGTTGGGGTCTGCTGTAATTGAAACAGAAGGGGAAAGGGGCCTACTAGTATGCTTTCCGTTTATTCAATACCATTCCCTTTACCAAAAGATCCTCCTCCATGTCTCCCTTTCCTCCGATCTACTAGCTATTCTGTCCCTATTCTGAATTTCTCTTGGAGACGACACAAAATGGCCGATAAGGGTTGATATGTTGTAAAACGAAATATGACAAATATATGTATGACGTTTCTTGTTTTCCATCTTACCATAAGGAAAGTCTTGCATGACGTGCGTAAGACTTCCACAGTTAACTAGACTTAACTTACGTCAAAATTCATATTTGGCGGACTTTTCCTTGTGGGGGCTGTGTCCCGAGATTGTGGCTTTTCTTTGTTATCATTATTTCATATGAGCCTTAACATGGGAAAACGCACCTTATTACATGTTCGCCAAACGAAGACTCAAATCACCCTGCGCATCCATGCAGTCTGGCCAGAGTATTCGATGTCCGCATAGAGAAATTTTGCATCCTTGCCTATCCAAACGCGCGCAAAGTAAAGAATCTTTGCTAGGCGCACATGTCCAAAGGTACGTTTACTGATGTTGCGGCACACTTGTATTTTTACAACTTATCAAAGTATGTAGATTGATGGTATTTTCTAGAAAACAGTATATTACATTTCATGCAAATTGTATCATAGGAAACAATTTGCATGAAATGTCTTTATCACTCGACCGTCGAGTTATTCTTATTCAGTGAAACAATCCATGTCATAAAAATTATGTAATCACACGTGAAATAACACCTGCAAGGCTTCCCATTGGTTAGTCTAACTACCCTTATCAATATTCGTATATTGAAAACAAAAGGTAAGAGAAAAGTCCAGGGAGTGCCACAATCACAAACCGCAGCCCTTCCCAGACCCCAAGAGGAAGAGGAAACCGACAAATCCAAACAAGCACAAATCGAACAAACGTACGAAAAGCACTAAGATTAGCTCTCTCTTCCCCGAGCGAGGTAATCGCAATACTAAAAGGACTGAAAAACACAAGAACAAAATGACACACGGAAAGGACATACAACAAATCGCCTCATAGAATAAACCACAAAGTAACAAAGAGTAAGACTAACACCGGGACCACCGCCTTAGAACGGTCAGTAGAGTAAACCACCGGGGGGGGGGGGGGTTAAAGCACTTTTACAGGTAGCGAACTTCACCCTGGGTCCCGATGCTACTCTTAATACAGAAACACATAAAAATTCGGTTCGCATAAAGGCTCCCAACTCAGTCAATGCATCAAAGCGAAAACATAAAAATCAAATTAATCACTATAATAAACAAAGACGAGCACTCATGGCACTCATTAACCCGCTTTTTAGCACTCATTAACCCGCTTTTTGATAGCAACCAAGATGACGTCCGTATTCACCGAGATAACTTTCGCTTTTGATAATCCTAAATGAAATTTTGAGATGAACGATAAAGTTCAAATTGTTGGAAGGGGAAGAGCGACCGTCTTGAAAAGAACTAGCTCCACAAATGGGGATCTGTATGAAGTGATGGTCGATGGACCGAGTTTACTGTCGTTACCAGGGCTGAAAGAGTGACACGAAACTGAAATGAGGTCATCTGCAACAAACAAAATATCCCATCTAACAAGACGTTTATCTAAATAGAAGCAATAGAAATAAGATATCCCAAATTTTGTCAATCAGCAATCAAATAGAAATACTCTGAGTAAAACCTACTATGACCTAAAACTTCTAGAAACATTCCTACACCCAGAAAAAAAGGTCCATCCATCAGATTGCCCTTACTGAACTGTGTACATTGCTGTGTAGATTATTTCTGTTAGAAAGAAAGTCAGATGGAAACACCAATGAACCTAATAGTTTACGTTGCTTCATGTCCAGTTATGTGAGACATTTGCTTCATAAGGATTATGAGTACTCTTTATCTAGTATTCCTGAATTTGCAAAATTACGTTATGTTATGAAGTCAAAACAAAGGGAACTAAAGCGACAAGGACTGGGAAATTTAGCCCATAAATCTGAAGCCATAACTGACGAAGACATAGAAAAAAAACTCTTGGAATGCGATCAGTTGGGAGCAACAGCACCAGAAAGTATTATTAACCGTTCGAAGGCGGTTCCTCTGTTACAGTCCATTTTTTGTGCCTACGTCGGTGGTTTCATTTGTGGCATTTGTTTTGTCATTGCTTGTTTCTCACTTCTTCCTCATTTTGGTACCTCCGGAAGGCTATATTCCGTACTTGAGATATTTTCGGTCTATATTTACTTATATTTATTCTAACAAGACCATATCTTGTAATATTTATGATCCTCAAAAAGTGATGTTATCGGAAGTAAAACAAACATAATTCTCAAGACAGGATGTGACCAGTAACACAAAACATATTTCTTAAGATAGTATGTGATCAGAAATGCTCACAAGACAAAACGGACATTCCCACCGAAACGCATAAGCCGCCCCGATGTGCTTGTAGACATCAGCAGATATCCATAAAATTAAGCTAAGTACACACAAAAAAATGTATATCAAACTCCGATTAGATTATCTTGGGGGATGATTATCTTAAATTAGAGCATTTAGAACGTTTCATCAGAATAAGTATAATGTTAATTTCATATCAGTATAGCACTCATAAGCATCGTGTTTATCTAATATATGAACAATATGACATTTTGTATTATTATTTTGGATTATACCATGACGAATATATTGCACGAAAGTATGCATATCTTTGACGGTTAGAGATACCTTACATGGGAAGCCATCATGCTAATGCAGTATTGATGCAAGAAATAACAGTCTAATGTCAAAATATGAAAGAAATTGTTTCTGAATACGGAAGCAGACTTCATAAATAGCTCTTTGAGCTTACCTGAAACCGACAAGTTAAAATGTGCCGTCACGTCATTTTCGTAGGGAGATGCCTTAGATCAACCTGCGTTTCCGAGTGGCGTGATTAGATTATTTGATTTAATCGAGCAGAATAAATGGGTTCGTTAGAATGTACTGATAGGAAAAACAATGACCAGTGATGCTGCGCAGGATTCTTGTAATCTGCACATTTCGCATGTTTCTAGATGCCTATTCGATTGGCGTGGCCCATCTAATTCGTGGAAATAGTTTTTGTTTGTCTAGACAATGTAAATCGATGACATTTCTGGAATATTAAAGCTATGCACAGTGCATACAAATATTGACATCAAGAAAATGCAAACGTCATTAAGCAGATTTTACATTGCAGCATTGACTCTGTTTTGTATATAGGAAAACAGAAAAATAAAGGATCTTACAACGGACGGAAGTAAAAATCGAGATACGCAAGAACGCCCACAGTCGGGGACCACAGCCTTTCAAATGCACTGAATAAAGGTTAGTTATCTAAAATTGCGACAAAATGTAGCACTACATAGAATAGAGTACGAACAGACGAAGAGGAACAGCAACAAAAGCATGGCCTTGGAACGATAAACAGTAAAACCATTGTGCGGTGCGGGAGTTTAAACCTAGTTTAATGGGCGTAAAGGCTGCATCCGCAGTTCTGGTGCAGTTCCAGTTGCATACAATGGTTCGGGACGCGTACGATAAAGCTTACAACTTAAAGCACAGCCGCCCAAAGACTTTGAAAGAAGAAGAAATATGAAACAAACAAAACCAAGAAAACAAGATAATAGCAGACATACGAGATGAAACTTTTGATAGGCACATTGTGGTTTTCTACGCTTGGTATATTAAATCAATTAAGGATACACTTCTTGGTCAAATGAAACTATATGTAACCTTCTAAAGAGAAACAAAAACCAATAACACACACAAAATAATCATGTTATCATGAATGTAATGAACACCTTTAGAACCCCTCTGCCACATTTTTTTTCTAACCGTCTGTAAATAATCCACCCCCCCCCCCTCCCCCCCCCCCCCCCCCCAAAAAAAAAAAAAAAAAAAAAAAAAAAAAAATGTTATGTATGATCCCTCAACCTATCCTTTACCTAACCCTAACCATCAGTGACCACGAAAGAGATTTTATGTTGTCCCTTTCTTACAATAATCAGGTCAATATTATTGAAGCATTCAATTCCACGTCTCGATATTTTGTGGACTAAATGAATAGTGAATAGTGATAATGATGCGTTCAGTAAAGCAAAGCAATCGCGTAAATTCCAAACTTTCTGTTCTGTTCTGACAATTTCCGGTGGCCTGTAAGCGCGCGTGTCTTGACTTGTCTTTGGCGCAGCCGAAATAGCGACCAATTGGAAGAAAGATTACGTATGCTTGTGAGTAATACAAAATGTTAAATGTTTACTGCGTTTATGTTATTTATTCGATACGATTTAAAATTAATAATTATTGACATAATTTATTCTATCAACATCAAGTATCGTCGACGAGAAAAACGGTTACTCTCTTATTAAGGATACATTAGTTCAGAAAAATGTTCGCGGGCATTTGCGGACACTTTCAGAACATTAACTGGTCAGGTGTGACAGGTTTCGGCGGATGGTAGCGAGCGTCCGCGAACTATACTTCGAGCCGTCTTTGGCGTAGCCTATACGCATAAAATTCATATGTATTTTTTGTAACAAATATTATATATAAACATGTTTTTTGCGTTGATATTATAGTTATTTATTCAGTCCTATATATATTGATAACAACAGTCAACTTTATACCGACATTCGATACATTGACAATTCGTTATAATGACAATTTGACCTGCACATAACCTTCACTCTAGAGGTGACAGTTATTCGGAAATTATGCAAGCATATTGTATTTAATACTCCAAGAAACATATTTTGGTTTTTAGAATTGCCTCACTTAGGCGATTCAAATATATATTCAAAACTTATGTTCTATAAGGAGAAAATAAAGAAACAAGGTCTTTCTTACATTTCGTTCTGATCATTAAGGATTCCTTACAACAGCACTTTCATTTAGTGGCAATATCTTTAGGAACATATCTTATTGTAACGAGGGTTCATTGTATTGATATATTAATTGGATCTACTATCGGGTCTCGTCTACTAGAATAATGCTTACTCCCTTTGACATCACATGAGATGAGTTTACAGTTTGCCGCTCAGAAGTTACAGAATTATACGACAAACGCTCGCGGGTATTATGCTTTGCTGAACGTAGTCATGGTTTCGGCTCCCTGCCCTCATCCCACGCACAGTGTTTCCTTGTATGATCTAGTATACATTAGTCTGCTGGTTGTTCTGCGGTGGTTTCTCTGTTGTGAGTTCGTGCATTGACTGCTGTGTCCCAACTTCTGTGGAGTAACTTTGGTCCTACCATGCTTGGTGTCATATTCTTGTGTGTGTTCTGCCGTATCTAATCTTTTAATCACCTCACTTGGGTAAGACAGAGCTGCTAGCTTGACTGCGAGTTCTCCCTGTGGCTGTTGCTGTTCGTTCGCTCTTAAGTATCGAGGCTAGACGGCGATCTGTGATTATGACACTTTATAATCTCTTCTGCATTATAAATATGAAAACAAAACACACATGTGCGCACGATCGCATACAGGTAGACAGATAGAAAAATTGACAAACAACATTGAACAACAGCAATAATAACAAATCTTCGTACTAGTTATGAGATACACATTGATACTCTAGTGGCTTGATCTGGCGGACGGTATCACGTCGGGTGGATGAGACGTGATACAGTACACCAGATCAAGTTACTAAAGAAATGCTATTTTGATTATATACTTTTTCTCTCATTTTTGTTTTTAAATGATGTCATATTACGCCGAAACGCGCGAACTACTAACGTTACGTTTCGAAAATTGTCGTCATTAGAGGCCGATGTCTTAGTTTTGGTTTCATTGCATAAAATGACGTTTGGTAACGTCATTGCAAAACCATGATGTACACCAAATTTAAAAATAGGGGTTTGGTCGGGGGATTTGCCATCTTTTCTGATGAAACTTTTCTTTCTTCTTTTTTTTTTTTTTTTTTTTTTTTTTTTTCTGATCATGGGAGCACCTATAGAATAACTTTATCATCACCATTCATATTCCTAGCGTTCTCCATTTCAAATGAATCAAGTGTACTTTTTTGGGTACTTTTTTATCGATTCAACACATTGATTAATATACATATAATACTATCCTTTGCGGCGAAATGTCGATTTTTAATTTTTAGAAAGTAGTCTGACTCGGTAATTTCTTGTCAGTAATATCCAATCCCCTTAAACGATAACGACTTATTATAAAAAATTGTATGCTGTAAGTTAGTGCCTGCGTCAATGCATTTTACATTAATTTATCGCATGGCTTTGATTAATATGCCCTCGGCGACTTTTTCAAGTAGATTTTATGATATAACACTATTTGAGTTGAAACGTCAGAAAGCGTTCCTTCCGATCAGAGCGCCCGGCGAAGCAGCAGATCAGCCTGCCCATCACGCAATCCGATCGTCACTAGGCGCATTTGGCATAGCAATTGAGACAAACTGTCTTCACGTGGACATCGAAGACTCTTATCAGACTGCGCCGATGCACAGGCTAATTTAAGTCTTTGTCGGACGCACATGTCAGAAGGTACGTTCTCGCACGTCGCGGCTCATTTTCTCTTATATATATATTTAAAGACAGCGAACATTCCATTGACAATTAATTGGAAATGCTACAATTTCAATGGCTGTAACTGCATGAAATTCCTTGGTTCCCTCCTGAAAATGGTATGAACTAAAAGCAACGGAAAGCAAATTCTAACTTTTGGAAGAACCCTCTTTTCAAACGGGTCTTGGGGTACGCAAAACAAAGGTAGTTATACAATTTGTCTCCCGCTTAAAAGAGGAAGAAAAACGTACAGTCACCTTAATATCGTTTAATTCTCTCCCCGCTAGTGGCGACTGTTGTTGTCTGCTAATAACCTTTGCAAACAGTTTGGACACAGTCAGGCCCGAATTGTTTGACACTCTGATGGTATTCCTGAGAGAGTTTTTTGAAAAGTTGACAAAAAAAATCCACAGACGACAAAAAAATGCAAGATTACCCAGGATGCAAAGAATGATAAAATTGGTCCTTAACAGTTAAGGGGAGTGGACATTTTTTACAGGGAGGTAAGTTTGCCATCTCACAAATCAAAATGTAGAAAATGTATCCATTTTGCGTTGACGCTATTGCGAAACGTAGAAAAATCTACATTTTGTGCCAATGTCAACGCAAAATACAGCATTTTCTCTATTTTGCGACGCTGATTGAGAAAGTGGATTTTATTTTTTATTTATTTATTTATTCTTATTTTTTTTTTTTTTTTTTTACATATTTCGTTGACAGGTAGGAGGGTTACGTTTAAATGTGACTATACATGATTACATATACCACTATATTAGGACTTCAGTCATTTTTTAGCATGTATTTGTGTGTTATGAGGTGATGGTCGGCGTAGTTCACTGTACAGTCAGTTGCCTTGTACGAACGGATAAGCCTACGACACCGCCAGAATCAATACATTTCCCCGATGGGGTGACATAATACAACCACATACATTGTAGTACAGTAATTGATTTTTCTACATATCTATTTATTGCTTCGATATTGCCATATCGATGCAAAATGTAGAAACAAATAAGTTTCAACATTTTGTGTTCAGACTAAAACAAAATGTAGATCCTTTCTACATTTTGCTTAAGCGTCAACGCACAATGTACAAGGTCCTTGGAACATTTAAGCGACACTACCCTCATAAAACGGCGTATTAGTAAAGTGTACATATCATGATAAAGCACGAATGTGTACTGGACTAATAAAAAGCAGCACTTTCTTTTCCAGAATTATCCAGTAGACTTTATTGCAGTAATATATACAACATATTCTTGCATACCTGATAAGGATTTCCGCGAACTACACCAATACTAGCAAATCTTATCTCACACACGCTTCTCCGTCCCGTGGGAAAGATAAAAATTGAGAAGTTTTACGTGCTTGATATATAAAGGTTGTATAGGACGTTATGGAACGCCGTCGTTAAGGTTCACGTCACTGAAAGTGATGACGTCACTAAACGTCACGGTATTATCATCACAATATGGCGGACGTCTGCAATCGAAGTGACTGCTTCATCAAAAAATCACTTTCAGAAATGAAAGGTATGCAAGAAAAAAAAATCTATCACGGGTGTGAGGGATAGATAGAAAAATCATCGGGACGGATGTTTCTACCTATCTTTCATAACCAATGATAGATTCTTATATTCTATTTAGGAAGGATTTCTGGTTGTGTTTCCCAGGCTGCATTTGTACAGATATAATTGATTGCTGCAGTGTAGTAGTTTATGTTCAAGCATTATAATTCATCACCATGTTTGTAGCGTTGCCATTTAATTTGGTGCACCAAGATGGCGGCCGTCTGTCGCAGATCCGATTGTTTCAATCAATTATCTTACTTTTCATTTCTTCAGTCTATATTGTATTGTCTCATTTTATTAGCTATTGACACGTAAAAATGCAATGCTTATCGAATTGAGATTATATGTGCCGCAATGTCTGAAAACGTACCCTCTGACATGTGCGCCCAGCGAAGATTTAGATCAGACTGCGCATTCGCGCAGTCTGATCTGAATCTTCACTGGGCGAATTTTAGATCGCCAAGGAGGCAAAGAGTCATCATACGTAGAACAAATAATCTGATCAGGCTGCGTGGATGTGCAGGTTGATCTTCACGGGGCGCTAAAGCTTGAAAGTACGTTTTCTGACATTGCGGCTCATATTATGTAACGATTGCTAATAGTCTGTAGGCTATGGAATTACTTAATGGTTTCTACAGTGCACTTAATAATATCTGGGAAATTCATGCAGCTGTCCTGCTATAAGAGTACCGAAATTATCCTAAATATCGGGACACCGTTAAAACTCCTTAACATACATGTTCCTGTCTTATATATGAACAATGTAATGTAAATGGAATGTCCTTTGAGAGCAATGAACACACCCACATACGATGAAAACAGCTGAAGAATCTAGTGTTCTATTCCAGACTAGCCCATTTGACTGACGTAAATTAACCCCTGACTAAACTTTAAACAAGTCCCTTTGACTACCTGTGAAGATTGCCAGCCCATGCTACATAATGCGTTGATTCCGTAAAGGGAAGAAAATAACCTTATAAAACCGCGCAAACCGTCCTATGATAGCCGCATATACGTGATATGGTTCATTTTTCCATGCTGCGGCTGAAATAATTGGTTCGTACCGAGCACTAGGAAAGGCCAGTGCAACTGTGGTTGCATCAGACTTCACACTTCATTTTTATCGGTCACACTTAGAATTATACATTGTATGCATATTCGAGAATGATAAGTCACATTTCACAATTCATAGCGCACTGTTCCGTAAAATGGACCACATCACGTATTCACGGCTATCAGAGGAAGGTTTGCGCAGTTTGATAAGGGCATTTTCATCGGCTAACGGAATCAATACATATTGTAGCATAGGCTGGCGGCTGAAAAAATGGACCGCGCAGTCTAGTCAAGGTCTTCGCTTTTCGACTACACAATAAAGGAACCTTGACCTTGTATAAGATATAGGACTAATAGCGAAGATCTTGAATTGACGCGTAACTGTGCAAACTGGGGATTCACCATTCGTATATGCCTCCAAAAGCCTTTTTGTCAGCCGGCGGCCATCATATGAAGGTCATGATGAGACTGTGTCTTGATCTAATCCTGACTTTCGCTGGTCGCATATGTGATAACATCAGTTATGTTTATTCTTATGGTAGCTCACTTAAAATACGAGGGTCCTGCAAAAAGTTTTGTCACTGGGTTCGGATTACTTCAGTGCTACGTTTTATCAAACATATTTTTATTACAAACCTTCAAAGTATTCCCCTCTTTACTGAAACACATTTTTGTAACCTTTTTACCCAGTCGCGAAAAGCAGATAAATAGTCTTCTTTTGGTATCTGTTGGAGACACTGATAAATAGCGCTGCCAAGAGAACTTCTAGATATATACTTATTTCCAGAAAGCATTTTCTTAAGCCTTGGAAATAAAAAGAAGTCACAGGGACTCAGTTCAGGTGAATAAGGTGGAGGGTTTAAAACTTTCACCTTTTCAGAAGCCCAGAAGCCAAAAAAAACTTAACAACCTCACACTTATGAGAGGAGGCGTTGTCATGTAAAAGGTGGACTCCTGGCCATCCTTTGCTTAGTCGTTTCTTATTGTAAAACTCTTTCACTTTCTTCAGTACAGAATTCTTGTAGAATCGGCCAGTGACTGTATGACCAAGTGGACAAGGCACATGAACGACTGGCCCACTTGAATTAAAGAAAATTGCTAACAACATCTTTTTCGAACTTATGGTTCTCTTGGCAATACTTGGGCGTTTTTGATCTTTTCGCTTCCATTGCTTATTATCAGCCCTTCTTTGTGGCTCAAACATGTGCATCCAGGTTTCATCACCTGTTAACAAGTTAGAAATAACCTGACTATTACAGCCCTTGTATGTTTTCAAAAGTTCCCGGGCACATTTAAGGCGTTGTGTCTTTTGCTCCTCAGTGAGCAAATGAGGTACCCACCTAGTGCAAACCTTACTCAAGTCCAAACACTTTTTCAGAATTGTTTGCATACTGCCTTATGATATGCCAGTATAATTAGCTATATCTTTGACAGAAATCGCGCATCCTGTTCGACCACAATCTTTACAGCAGCGATGTTAGCCTTGGTAACAGAGGTTTTAGGCCTTCCAGGACGGGAATCATCTTCAACAGAAAATTTCCCAGTTTTAAAAACTTTAACCCATCTAAAAACTGTGCGCATTGAAATGGTCTGAGGTTCATATATACCAAACAATTCATTAAGTATCTTCTTTGAATCTATATTAAGCCTAATGCGGCATTCAGTATAGCTACGAATTTCAGTCTTCTGGTCCATGTTCCAATGTAACAAGTAAATTGGTCAGTGTATATGGCTGCATCCATTTCAGTTTGAAATAACTCGGTCAGTTGGAAAGCAATTTGCACGAAGTATAAGGGTATCGTTAGCTATTCAACACACCATTCAAGTGCAGTGAAGCATTTTAAAATATACCTGGGATAAAACGAAGGAAGCCTATTAGTGACAGAACTTTTTGCACGACCCTCGTAAAGACATAAAAAATAAGATTTGTATTGGTCATAAGTCTCAACACTGGGCACAATAAGACATAGAATACGGTCAGTAACGATAGACTGGTAGGGGCCCGTGAGGGAATTCAGCAATAGTTTATTTATATGATTCATAAGTAATATCCCCTCGAAAATATTTATTACCACTCACATCACGAAAACACGCCTATATAATTTTGACCCTCTGAAACTCCACTTTTATATAGTAAAACTGGGGTTTACAGGGGTATACATTATTTTTCTTATTTCTGCTCAAAACAGAGATTGTGGGTACTCGTTAGAACCGCCTCGACGAGGCGGTTCTAACGAGTACCCACAATCTATGTTTTGAGCAGAAATATGAAAAATATCAGATTTTTTTATCTGGAAATTTTCCCGTTTTTGGTTGTAAAATTTTCAATATATTTGAATAGGCGTGTTTTCGTAATGGAAGACCTCTTTACCATCCCCTGCTGGTATATCATAATCAGCTGTTTATGACACACCTTTCTTGCATACTGCCTAGTTAGGGACAAAAACATCATTAGTGAGTGTTACCACTTTTGGTCTCATTTTAGCAATGTCTTTAATACCAAGCATTTGTTCAGCATTTCCCATATGTTACATTGCGCTTCCCATTAAGTTCTAGCGGCTCATAGTTATAGCTACCAGTTTACTTGTCATTTAAATAAAAATTTGTACACTTTCATGCTTGGAGGTAACTCTCAAAATTATTTACATCCCATCTGAAAAGGGGTCTACTCTAAAAGGAAATAATTTGCTCCAGTGGTAGCGAATTATTTCCTTTTAGAGTAGATTCTTTTTAGAGGGCCTTAGAGTATTATGACGCAAACAGGAAATCACACAAGTTGTCTCCCTTATACGAAATGGAGGACGATCTACCGAGTGTATCTAGGCCCCTTAAGATACAAATCAACAACCAGAAAATTGAATGCAATTTTTAAATGATTAACGTCAATCAAATTTAAAATAAAAAGCCTAATTTGAACGTCCATTTTGCATTAAGAAAGGCAAGAAAATGTTATTAACTTGGGAATAAAAAGCGAAATATTGTCGCGCTACGACTAGAGTTTAAAAGTAATTTTTCATATTTTTTTTTTTTTTTTTTTTTTTTTTTATCATTGGCAAGTTCGATATTGAGTAAACGTAAGGCTTAAATTATTCCAACAAGTTTAAATTGTATCTAATCCGCGTATAAGCGGAATTAGAATTTCGTATTGCGACTGCATGAAACGCTTGCTCAATACTTGTATTTTACAAGTTTAACCCTTTGTACGTAAATGCATTATTATTATTTATTTATTTATTTATTTTTTATTTTTTTATTTTTTAAATTTATCAACTTTAAGACTGTTGTCGGAGCATCTGAACTGACAAGGATAATTATGGAACGAAGACAAGTTCAAACTTAGTCTAGCTAATTGTTGAGGTTGTGCCAGTGTTTTGACCTCACTCTTATTCATATGCATAGGAATTGTCCTGTGGGTACTGCATATCTCCAGTGTTATAAGAATACTATTTCCATCTAGCTGATATGAAGGAGCCCAGCAAGCATATGAGCGTACATACAACGTCGCATTTAAGTGGATGTAGTCACGACGTTGCAAGGACGTTAATACGACGTTGTGTAAACATCATGCTTGGAGAATGACATCCTGAAAACAATATGATCCGATAGAGAGAGAGAGAGAGAGAGAGAGAGAGAGAGAAAGAGAGAGAGAGATGAATGGACGTTAGATGGATTGGTGGGTGGGATAGATAGATAGATAGATAGATAGATAGATAGATAGATAGATAGATAGATAGATAGATAGATAGATACAGTAGCGATAACGTTTTTTTTTATCCGTTTATGCGTTTGGGGTGCGTTTTAAAATCGTGGCATAACGTTTGCGTTTCGACAACGTTTCTAGCGTTTCATATCGTTTCGGCTAATCAAATTACAGAGCAAAGCGTTTCACTCAAACGCTTAATTTGCATATGCGCACTGAGGAGATACAAACGTTTTCTCGAAACGCTTTTCACCGTTTCGGCCAATCAGCTTGCCTTATCGAAACGCTTTTTCCGTTTCGGCCAATCGTTTGACCGTTTCACACCGTTTGTATGTTAGACCAATCGAATCATAAATACCTGTTGGACCGTATTAAACCATGTTTTTTACATCTAAAGTAATCTTTATCTACATATTAAAATTATATTTATTTTATTTTATTTTATTTATTTATATTTTCTTTATAAAATATATTTTGGTATTTTCGAAAGAATTAACATGATTAATTATTATACTTTGTGAAGCCTATTATTTTTACACTGCAATCATGACAATCAACGTCTTTTGACAATTAAATGTTTTAGCACATAGTACTCGGTATAAAATATTTAGCAGATGACATTTTGAAGTTTATATATATTCCCTGAAAACAGATTTTGGCATTTCATACAAATTGTCTGCAAATGATTTGACAATATCAGAATATCAGAATGCCTTAACCAAGAAAATATTTATTTATTTTATTTATCTTACTTTTATATTTTATTTTATATTTATTTTTTTTTTTTATTTTATTTTTATTTAATTTTTATTTATTTTTATTATTATTATTATTTTTATTATTATAATTATTGCGTAATTTTAGATGTATGTAAATGGCTACGATTTGCCATTTAAATCGGCAGGCTTTTCTCACTTATTTTGTTTTTAAGGTGTGCGGTAAAAATGCCAGAGCTGAAAATGCCATATGCAAAAATGTTAGAGGAAAAATGCAACATGTAAAAATGCCAGAGGCTACCTGGTAAAATGTCATAGGAAATAATCCCATAAGTAAAAATGCCAGAGATAAAACTTATACAAGTTTAGTTCTTTATTTGTCTTCCATGTAGCACAATTTGACAGCATCATGGGAAAAGGTAAAAAGATGCAACAAGAGTATATATGTCCAAATAGACTCCCCCACACTCTATATTGGAAGAGTCTTATTTAATGTTAGGCATGTCAGGTTATGTGATTTAGATAATCCTAGCGAAAAATGACTGAACTGTGCAAACAATGGCTACCCTGATCAAATGCCGCATTTTGCAGTGTCTGATCCGGATCTGCACTGTTTTCCAATAGCCTGTTTAGGGTCTCCAAATTAAAATGAGTTAAACTCTTTTCACATCAAAAAAAAAAAAAAAAAAAATACAAACAATATCATCTGCTTATATCTAAACAAAGCAGGTTAAATGTTAACCTTTACCACTCTGTTTATTCAGCAGACAACAAAGTGATGACATTTTTTTCGTTTTTCCAGAAAACAGGATTTGACATTTCATGCCAGTTAGCTCTATTCAAGACAATTTGCATGAAATGTACAGAATGTTCAGTTGATGACATTTTGAAATATTTTTCTTATGTTATCCTGAAAACAGGTGTCGGCTTTTCATACATATCTCCACAGGACTTCACTTTCCCTGCAAATTGTCTTCAGTGGAGATTTGCGTGAAATGTCAAACCTGTTTTACGGGAGAAAATAAGAAAAGAGGTCATGAATTAGCCCAGAGAGTGATAAAGGTTCAACTGGACAATGAATCGGTGACATAATCCATTCTGTTGGTGATATGTGTAGACCACGATCAGACTGCGCGGAAATGACGGTTCACCTTGGTCTAAGCTGTTCTCAAATACCATAAGGTCGTTTCTTATTTCTATTCAAAGGGGCTAATATATATTCAACCAGTGCCGACCAAACCAGATCAGCTTGCGCAGCGGGATCAAGATCAAAGATTTTCTACATCAGTCTGAACTACGTCGAACCTGTGAATTGCCATTATTGTTTTGAGTAATATTTCTCCCCCTCCCCCTCACGTCCCTCCCCCTCACGCCCCCACCCTTTTTTAAAATGAAATGTACACTATCGTTTAGACAAATGGTGCTGGAACAGATGATCTGCTTTACTGAAATTTATTGTTAGAATTATGTGTCATCAATGCTAATCCTTTCATTAGATCCTTATCCAGTGAAAACGTCCCTCTGAGCATAGGTATTACTCAGATTAAAGTGAGTGGATCAGTCTAGTGCATAATGGTGTCCACTCAGTTCACTGATCAGGTCATTAGTATCAAATACTGTAATACATGAATCGCTCAGTATCCATCTAATACACAGACTGATCAGATTTGTAAAATATAAATAGGTCCATTTTTTACTTGTTTGGGCCATTATTTTTCGAATACGATGCACTGTGCACATCATGGCAATTATGTGGACAGTCGGCAAATATCTTGCTGGAGGGCTTTCATGAAAGTATATTCTCACTATGAAAACATTTTTGGCATGTATATGCAAAGCTGTTAACCTTAAGAACGCTATATTTTAATATTAGAAGACGATGTGCTGGATAAACAGATCAAATGTATGGTCGAGCAGCAATGACCCAGAGGAGAATGCGCGGATGCACATTCTTATCTAGTATTTTGCCTATTGCAACCTATACTTAAATATTAGAAGACGGTGCACTGGAGAAACAGCAGATCCTTTCGAGTAATAATGATAATAAAAATTTACAGACGAACTGCAACGAATCAGATCAAAATGCACGGATGAACATACTAATCAATGTTGCATTTATAGCACATTGTAGTCTGGATACCCCTTAAAGGGTAATTGGCAAACAGTGGAGACCCAGATCAGATGCCACAGAACGTGATGTCTGATCAGGGTATCCACTATTTGCAAATAGATCAACCATTTGTTTATCTACATAACATAGCCTGGCATACCTAAAATCGAAATTAGAATCTTCCAGTATATAGGGTGGGTGAGTTCATTCAGTAACAATAGGTTAAATATTAGAAGATGATGTGCAAGACTATTGGCTAATCGTATCGAATAAGACAATGTACAGATGAGCAGCTACGAAGCAAATCAGAGTGCGCGGATGCCCTATATTTATCATATATTTTCATGTATTCCTTGTTTTTATATTGGTAAAATTACTTTGTATCTACATGTATTCGATAGTTTAAAATGAAAATGACTTTATATCAAAGATGAATGGATGAAATTGAAATCTTGTTGATTTTTTTTAATTTGTTCAAAACTGACATAGCAGTTTTTAAGTAAGTCTTCTTCGATATATATTTTTTACATTGTCTGAATTTCAAATATACGAGCAATATATCCATTATCTGTTTATGCATGATGTTTCTTTTTTTCATCCAAACAGATTTGGAAGTGCACCTGCATATCATAAAACTTCCAATAAACAATACATGGAATGAGTATTTCCTATACCTCACCCTCCTTAAGAAATATACAGGCAAATATTATGTAACATTTGAAAGATCCAAAAGGAGATGTATAAATAAAAAAAAATATGTAAATAAAAAAAATTGGAAAATATCATGATATTATACGCATTAATTGCACAGTACTCCAGATTCATGTAGCATAGAGTATTTGATAAGAATTTATGTGTGTCTTCATTTTTCCACTAAAATAATTTTGTTGTGCATAGTTATTAGAATCACCTCACAGAGGCAATTTTAATGAGTTCCAACCATATATTTCTGGAGGAGAAACATAAAAATACAAGATAATCATAATCATAAATCGATCATAAAGTTTCTCAAATGAACCTCATTTATTTCTTTATTTATTTATTTATGTATTTATTTATTTACTTATTTTTAAAGTAAATAAGAACACTTCAAAAACTGGATCCTAATTCTACTGATGGAGAACTGTATAATAAGTCTGATAGGAAATTTAAAAAAGCATCACGAAAACACACCTATATAATTTTGACCCCCTTAAGCCCCACTTTTATATAGTAAAATCGGGGTTTACAGGGGTATATATTATTTTTCTTACTTTTGCTCGAAAACATAGATTGTGGTACTCGTTAGAACCGCCTCACCGTGGCGGTTCTAACGAGCACCAACAACCTATGTTTTGAGCAGAAATATGAAAAATATTAGATTTTTTTATCTGAAAATTTTCAGTTTTTGGAGGTGAAATTTTCTATATATTTGAATAGGCGTGTTTTCGTAATGAATAAAAAAAATGATTGTATCCTAAAATGTGAATATTTACTTTCTGCAATTGCGCAAACTGAATTTTCTGAAACACAGTTATTTCTACAAACTCTGTATGTTTAGTGAATATTCAGATCAGCCTGTACGTCTGCACAGTCTGATCAGTCTTCACCACACGCTCTAGAAGATCTACTGCTTCTTCGTCCAGAAAACACAGACTGATAAGGTTGCGGGATGCGCAGACTGATCCACATATTCACTGAAAGTACATTCTTTTTTGCAGGAATTAAAGTGATTCTGCCAAAAACTGTTAAATTCCTTTTCCGTTGTATATTGCATTTTAAGACACAACGTGTTTTCCAGTACTTTCAAAAGTCAATAATCAATCATTCTTAACTGGAAGTTGAAAGGCATTCCTATCATTATTCATTGCTGGGAATGAAAGAAAAATAAAGATTTTGTTCTTATATTTCTCGTAAAATGGCATTTGACATTTCAAATCCTATTTTTCAGGAAAAATAAAAACAAAATCTTATTAATTTCTTGTCTGCTGAAACTGCCCCATAGCGTGGTAAATAATTCTTAAATGTCTTTGCGAAAAAAAATGTGCTCCAAAATTATGCTTTTCCTGAACAATGGATTTATTTATTATACTCTTTTTAGTGATTATCTTTTAGTTTGACGAAGCTTTGAAATTGTGCTAATGGAAATTTATGCAGAAGAGGGAATTTGATGATAAACTAGCAAATTAAGACATAAGTGTTAATTATTTATCCATAAAATATGTTGTGGGTATTCATTAGAACTGCCTTTGCGAGGCGATTTTATTAAAAACAACCAACTATATTTTAATGAATAAAAAGAAAAAAATGCACACCAACCTTTCGCCAAATTACCGACCTTATCTGTTTCTATGTTTTAATCATAAACTTTACTAATGTCAATAATTTCCCCTTATTAGAACTTCTTATTTTTATCTGTTTATGGTCATTAGCGTGTTATGCAATCTAAATTGTGTCTTTAATAGCTAATTGCCACC
The DNA here is from genome assembly GCA_964016985.1 of Anodontia alba. Lineage (NCBI taxonomy): Eukaryota > Metazoa > Mollusca > Bivalvia > Lucinida > Lucinidae > Anodontia > Anodontia alba. Next base: position 62,790,149 of record OZ024832.1, on the reverse strand, counting down.
ATCTAACATCCTAAATCATCGCGGAATGAAAATATAACGAAATACATGTATTTACTCTAGAGTTTTTCCTACCGCTACTTAGGCGCAATCTTGGACAGGGAACTCCCGTATACGATGATACAGTGAAATGTTAATCTGCAAAACCGTGACTTGAAAATATTATATGTTTAGTAATTGTCATTATTATTATTATTATTATTATTATTATTATTATTACAAATATTACATTCATTGATGTGTGTCTAATCATTGCATTCAATATAATCAAATGGCTTATATGCCACTTGATGTAATTTATAATCGAAATATTTATGTACCCAGTGTTTGTCTCAGGTGAGAAAATAGTGTGCAACAAACAACTATTACCTGACTGCACCGGCAAGCATCGAACCCGCGACTCCTGATCACCAGTCAGAAGCGCATCCGACTGAGCTACAGAGTCCGGCCACTATCACTGTCCGTCAAAACCCATTTCCTGTTTATTGCATCAGATACTCGTCTCCATAAAATTATTTGACTAATATTTTTATTAATTTTATAACAATTATAATGAAGTGAAATTGAAAAAAAAATAAATAAATAAAAGATGTAAAATAAATTGAGTCCGCGGGATTTTGATTGGCTAACTCTGCAAACGCTAAAACGTTTGAAACCAGACATGGTTTCCATGACAGCGTTTTCCGAGCGCTAATGTGATTGGTTAATATTTGAAACGCACCATTGTAGATAGATAGATAATTTTACCACCAAAAAAATGAAAACCTTCAGATGAAAAATTCGGGTAGTTTTCGTATTTCCAAAACATAGATTGTGGGTTCTTGTTAGAACAGTCTCAGCTAGGCGGTTCTAACGAGTACCCACAATCTACGTTTGAGCAGAAATACGAGTACCCACAATCTATGTTTTTGAGCAGAAATAATAAAATTAATGTATAGCCCTGTAAACTCCAGTTTTACTGTATAAAAGTGGGGTTTTATGCGGTCAAAAACTATACAGGCGTGTTTTCGTGATCGATGCAGCTCCAGATTACAAATATGAGATCGGCTCGCGCAGGATCTTCTCCTAGTCCCCGGAGACGTCACAAAAACAAAACACATTAAAAAGAAGAATGTCACAAATTTGTCGCTTTTAAAAATAGCGGAAAACTACTAAGTGCATCCAATCCCCTAAGGACTGTGTAAAACAATGTTTCTTGAAGTAACACCTACAGTTAAACTTGAATGACTCGAACATCGATGGCACGTTTATCGGGGTTGATTTCAACTCGTTCCTAGTAAATTCTCCCGATAGCTTAGGAAAATGAAATTTTAGGAATATTGTTTGGACTTTTTCGTTCTTATTTTATCATACATACGTATGTTGTAGGTACCCATTAGCGTTGTTTTATCGACGAACTTCTTTAAAACGTACACTCAACATATTTAAATTGTACTCTCAACATACATTCAACACAGCATTATTGTAAAAACGATCTCTACATTGTCCCTATTTGCCTACTGAAATTACCCTTATTGACTCGAACTGCCGATGTTCTAAACTGCACATGCTGGAAAGGCTCTAAAAAATGTTGTCATTGTATAATGTTTGCACTATGCCAATAGTGTTAAAAAGAATTTGGCAGTATTAAAACAAACACATAGACTTCAAAAGATGAGAAGTCTATCATTGACAATAATAGTAATCAGTCTGTCAGCTACAGTGTATTGGTTACCGAAACTCCATAAACGGCCATATAAGCATGCTTTATTTCAATCTCTAGTTCATGCACTTAGACTGAATTTTTAAAATAAAATTATAAACTTCTTGTCTAACGACTATCAAAATGCAGGTGGTTATATATTTTGAGACAGTATATGAAAGATCAGATAAAATTTTAATTTGATGTATAAAAAAATCCGATGTTGTTTAAGATAAACTTTCTTGCATCTAGTTTGTCTACATACAATTTTCCAAGCTTTATACAACAATTCCGCATATCTTGATTAACGATTAATTCTTTAATAAACGAAAATACCCTTCTTAAGCGAAAATTATCTTTACCTTGCTTGTAATGACATTTTTTATAACTTCTGAGGATCATCAGCATTATACTGTGTGGTCTTGTCAGAACGTTTCTGAGGCGCTTTTGTTTCTTCTTGATCATATCTATATTTGGTTTGGTACTAAATTATACCACAAGTTGTTGGTATACCTACGGGTACAAATTATGCCCTAATCCACACCGCTTTGGGCAGGTCTATTTCTGATCAATTATGAACAAAAAACTTTACGATGTCCCATTTCCATGAAACTCCGGGCAATATTATTGAATCATTTAATTCGACTACTCGATCTTTGGATTACTTTCTCAATATTGATAATGAATATTTTCCACAAATGGTTGATACAATTTATACAAAAGAACTACAGTGAAATAAAACTAATACTTGTGACACCGAAGCACCGTTCCTGGATTTAAATTTATCAGTATCTAATGGCATAATATATACTACATTTTATAACAAAAGAGACGACTTTGCTTTTGTTATTGTAGATTTTTAATTTTTGGATTGCGATGCCCCTCGTTCCACAATCTTTGTTCTCAGTTATTCGTTTTGCTAGAGCATCTGGTAAAGAAAGTGACTTTAATGATAGAAATGAAATGTAAATGCCTAACTTCTTAAGTAAGGGTGTCATTATCATAAACTACGTAAAACATTTTCTAAGTTTTATCGCCGTCATTATAGGGATCAAACATGGTTTTTCATGCATTTACATTCGCCAGGACCTGGCGAATGTTAATGCATTGAAAACCCATGTTCGATCGCTATTATTGCATACAAACTGACAACATTTGCTACATTTCGCGTTATGTTTTTGCACTATTTTGTTTCGCTTTTTCAACCGATATCTCGCGAACGTAATTTCCCGGACTATACTCGTTCTAGGGCCGGGCAGTACACATCTCGTAACGGCAGCAAATCTGTGGCCCCGGTACGATCATATTGAAAGTTGCGTAGCCGTGCATTAACAGCGCGTGAATTGCCTTATTAATACACGTTTTTTTCGCCGCTTAATGCACGGCTGTTAATAACGTGCGACAATGTTTTTATGCAATAATATGAATTCATGTCCAAATATAACGCTGGTTTGAAGACACTTCTGCGGGAAAGTCTGTCTGAACTTAAATTTTATGGCGTCTTAGTCTATAAAATCAGTAAGAGTTTTGGCGATACTGTTTTTCGTGCAATTTAATAAGATTGTAACTCGCTAAAAATAGGTTACAACATGGATATTCTGCAGCAAACTACATGCGCTGTTTGTTAACCCAATCATAGTTGATGACCTTGCTACCCTCTTTAATTGCGCGACGATTGGTCGGTCCTCAGACTGAATGACTGCTCTCTCCTCAATCTGTTTCAGATGGTCGGTGCCTGGCTATCAATGTCTGTGGTCGGGGTCATCGTAACCAGTTTGTGGTTTTCTTGTGTCCAGATTTCAGATCGCCACTAAGCTCTTTGCTTCGTTCGATCACAGCTTTCTGGTTATATTCGTTTCACTGTGATATTTCACAGTTGAGGTCGAGGACCCTGGGTAAGCACATTAAGCCATTTAGCCCTTTGTTTTGATCCAGCACAGCGTTTGCTTTCTGCGACTTTTGATTTGGTCTACACTGTTTGCCAATTTCCCTTTTATGAGACACTAGGCATAAGTGTGTGAAGAATGCCACCATTCACTAGCAAAATAAAAGTGACTCAGTAAAATTAATGCACTATTTGCACAACCATATGCATAAATGAGACACTTATATTTTGTCTTTATTATATAGTTAATAATTCTGACTTGAATATGCCCTGAGAAAAATGAAACTTAAGCTGATAAAGATGCATTTTCAAAGAAAACTAGACTTGTGTTTCTTCGACTAAGTATATGGATTCAGAAAGACTGCTGGCAAAATTGATTTTGCAGAACGACATATTACATCATGGATATTCTGCGGCAAACTTCATGTATGGTGGTTAACCAACTTATGGTTGATAACATTGCTACCTTCTTTAATTGCACGATAATTGGTCGGTCCTCAGTGTTGTGGAAACCCACAATTATTATAAAAAATTATATATTGAAAATCAGTTTAATTTTTTTTGCATGTATAATTATTTCTATCAATAGTTAATTTCACTATCTATGAAACTGAGGTTAAAGTTAAATGACGTCAGCGTCGTGACGTTAATTCTTCATGACGAGGTCATAATTACGTTAGTTACAAAATTGAAAGAAGCAGCAAGAACAGAAAGAAGCCAAAGATGAACTAAATAATAGCTACAAACTACTGTTTGGAACTACTACTTGGGGACTTGGGGAATAAACTACTATTTGGAACTACTATTCAGGAGGATAAGAAGTTGGAAGTCTACAGCTAGTATTGGAATGACAGAACTATAGTTATTATAAATATTATTACTAATTTATATAGCGGTTTATTTATGTGGCCAGTTATACAGATAATGTGACAAAATAATAACAACATAGTGTTTGATATATATCTTTGCCACATAATTGGCGCCGGAACTGTTTAATGACAGAACTAAAATATTTATAAATATTATTACTAATTTAAATAGCTGTGTATTTATGTGGCTAGTTATACAGATAATGTGACGAAATAATAACAACATTGTGTTTGGTATATGATCTTTGCCACATAATTGGCGCCGGAACTGTTTAAATAAAACCAGGGCCTAGAAGAATTCAACGAAATGTCAGCTATCAACCACCTGAAGCGGAATAGGACTCTATACAGAAATCTCCTTCGCAAGAAAATAATTACTGGGAGAAATCTCTTGGATCAGGATGTGAGGGTACTAGATTTAAAAGTTTTTTCGCCCAAAGTAGAAACTTGCATAAAAACGATTAAATGAGTGGGTGGAGAAACTAAACTGAACAAATAAAAGAATTTCACAAGAAAGCTCAGCTGAAATGGAACAGTTGATGGAGTCAGACAGCTCTTTAATGGAAACAGCATTTGAATGCCTAGGGGAACTTGAAATCTTCCATAAATCTTTGGAAGATATGTCACTAGTGGCCCAATCCTTTTCTACGGTAGCTACTACAAATAAAGTAATAGCCCAGATACAAGCTCAAATGCAAGAACTACAAATAAAGCAACATTATAGTTCAATAAACAAAGGTAAGAGAAAAGTCCAAGGAGTGCCACAATCACAAACCGCAGCCCTTCCGAGACACCAAGAGGAAGAGGAAGCCGACAAATCCAAACAAGCACAAATCGAACAAACGTACGAAAAGCACTAAGATTAGCTCTCCCTTCCCCAAGCGAGGTAATCGCGATGCTAAAAGGACTGAAAAACACAAGAACAAAATGACACAAGGTAAGACATAAAACAAATCGCCTCCCAGAAGAAACCACAAAGCAACAAAGAGTAAGATCAACACCGGGGCCACCGCCCTAGAACGGTCAGCAGAGCAAACCACCGGGGGGTTTAAAGCACTTTTACAGGAAGGCAACCTCACCCTGGGTCCCGATGCTACTCTTAATACAGAAATGTATAAAAATTCGGTTCGCATAAAGGCTCCCAACTCAGTCAATGCATCAAAGCGAAAACATAAAAATCAAATTAATCACTATAATAAACAAAGACGAGTACTCATGGCTAATTCTACTGTATGCCAGAGTAAATGAAAACCAATAGTTGAAACACGCCGGGCCAAGCCAAAGACATATCCTCAAGCCCAAACCCACTTTGGCTTCACAAACTTGAAATTTTAACATTTAATGACGATAAAATGAAACGGACTGAGTTTTGGGATACATTTGAAGCTACCGTTCATCACAATCCCGCTTTGTCAGATATTGAGAAATTAAACTACCTGAACAGTAAATTAATAGGAAAAGCAAAGGATGCTGTGTCAGGAATTTTACTATCAAATGACAATTACTCTGTTGCAATTAACTTACTGAAAGAGAGATTTGGTCATTATACTGAACTCATTAATATATCTCCAGCTATCAACAGTTCCAGAGGACTCCGGTTGCTGTACCATGAAACTGAGAAGCATTTGAGAAGTTTGGAGGCTTTAAAGCAAGATATCAGTCAAGAGGTATTTATTTCCATAATTATATCAAAGATTCCTAAAGATGTTCTTGTTCAGCTTCAGATACAGAAAGGTGCCAAAATAAGTGGACAGTGACCATGTTAAGAGAACTGTTCAATGACTATATTTCTGCAAGGGATAAAGCTGAAAAACATACGAATGCAGGAATATCTGCGAGTAGAAACACAGCCTTGCCACCTCTAAGGCTATCTGCAGAAGCTTTGATGGCAGAACCAAGGATCCAGTATCGTCAGTTTGAGAGAAATAAAATAAACAGATCATGTAGATAATGTAAAGGAAAACACTGGAATGATGAATGCCCGAACTATGCAACTGTTCAAGCCAGAAAGCAGAGAATAAAAAGAAGTTGTTTTCTGTTTTTAAAACAAGGGCACAAAACCAATGAATGTACTCTGACAAAAGAATGTTACTATTGCAAACAGCCAAATAACTATCACAGAAGTTTGTGTCCGCAGCAGTTTACTTCTACAGGCCATGGTCTATTGGTTCACAAAGAGCCTGCACACTTGATTTTAGAGGTACACGAAGAAGATGATTCAGAGGTCATAGAAAATGCATTGCTGTCATCAGGAGAGTATGTTCTAATGCAGACAGCAAAAACAAATGTGAAGAATCCCAGAAATGATCTAAATAGGAACATACGTTTGCTTTTAGACAGGAGAGCCAGAGAACCTACATCACCGAAAATCTAGCTAAAGCACTAGGACTGAAAATGGGAGAAGTAATGACATTACACTTGTAATCTTTGGGTGTAAAAATCCACAGAAAATAAAGTCACCATTGACATTTATCTGAAAAATGTCAGCTTACTCACTACCAATGCCAATGTAGTCCCAAGTATTACAGATTCTAATTTTCGAGGTCCTATTCACATAGGCTCTCTACAAGACAATAAGCCTTTACTCTCTCAATATACATTGGCTGACATAACACCATATCAAAGAAAAAGTTCTTCAATTGATCTTCTTGTCGGCAATGCCTATTACCTAGATTTGATGGTTTCTCAAAAGGTGGAAATAAGCCAGGACTGTACCTCCTAGAATCAAAGCTCGGAAGGATACGGGACGCACATCAGAATTAAGTGGTAAAAATCCGGAATCTAGTATGTTGGTCTTAACATATGGAATAGACATTGGAAGAGACAAATCTGTATACGAACATAGACAGATCACTGCCTGTAAAAGCAAATTTGGATGACTTATGGAACCTTGAGACAATCGGTATTCAAGACTCTCCAGTTGACCATCAAGATAGTGAGGCATTGAAGTCTTTCCATAAAACATCACAGTATGAAGATGGACGATATTATGTAAGCTGGCAATGGAGAGATGATCTAACTGGCTTACCAGAGAACATGGAGCTTGCTTTCGGAAGACTGAAATCACTAGTTCGTAAGATGAAAAAGCAATCCCGAACTGACCAGACAGTACAACAACATTATGCAGGACCAACTAGAACGTGGTATTATCGAAAAGGTAAGGTCAGAGCCAAGTATTGGAATCAGACACTACATACCTCATCATGCGGTATTAAAACCATCAAAACCTACAACCAAGGTAAGAGTTACATATGATGCTTCTGCTAAAACCAAACAAGACAACAAAAGCTTGAATGAATGTCTCTATTGTGGTTCTGTTATGCTACAGGATTTAACAGGGATCCTTCTTAGTTTTCAACTCAACAAAGTAGCAATGGTGGCAGACATTGAAAAAGCATTCTTACAATTAGGACTGAATGAAAATGCAAAAGATGTGACAAGATTCCTTTGGCTTAAAGATACCAGTATTTTGAAGGCTGAAAACAACATTGAAGTCTATCGATTCTGCAGTCCCTTTTGGTGTCATATCAAGCCCTTTTTACTAGCTGCTACCATGGACGTCCATCTAAAAGCCTACAATCGGCTACAGCAGAAAGAATTAGTATTGGCAACATCTACGTGGACAATGTGATAACTGGTACTAATTCGACAAAAGATGCCATTCAGTTCTATAGAAATTCAAAGCAAATGTTTGATAAAGCGAGTATGAATATGCAGGAATGGGTGTCAAAGATATTAAGGCACTAGATAAAATACTCAATGACAGATCCTAGGGACAGAAGATAAAGGTGTTAGGGCTGACATTGACTAAGAAGAGTGATCAGTTATCGCTAGGTCATACTTACTTTAAATCAATATCAGATCTATCAAAACGAACAGTTTTAAAGCAGATAACATCCGTGTATGAGCCACTGGGCATATTTAGTCCTGTTACATTGCAGGGAAAACAATTTCTACAAGAATTATGGATAAAAAACTAGACTGGGACGAAAGTTTTTCACCACAAGACGGTATAAAATCGGGGAAAATTAAAGAAGAACTAGAAAATTGGCCAGCTGCACATTTTCCAGGTACATTGGGCTGGAAGGGACGAGATCTAATCAGATTAATTACCATCTTCTTGGGTTTTGTGATGCTTCCGAACTTGCGTATGCTACACTGCAGTAGTTTACTTGTACCAGGAAAAAGGAGACAGCTGTAAGGTAGATATTGTTTTTGTTTTTTTTGTTTTTTTTTTCAAAACTTCGACTTGCCCCCACAAAATCTGTAAGCATTCCTCGGCTTGAGCTACTTTCAGCACTCATTGGTACAAGAGCTATACATTTTGTTTACAAGCAACTAAGATTTAAGCTTACACATAAGCATCTCTGGATTGACTCTCAGTGTGTACTGAACTACGTAGATAGTAAGTAGAAAACATTATTCAAAATTTGTGGAAAACAGACTAATGGAAATACGCAAACATGAAGATATCATCTTCCACTATATCCCTTCAAAGGACAATCCTGCGGACATGGCAAGCAGAGGTTGTCACACAGATGATCTACTACAAACCAAACTCTGGTAGCGTGGTCCAGACTGGCTCCTCGACCACAGTCATGTTCGGGCAGTATGGAATGAAGGTACTTCCAGCCACGCTTTTAGCATTCATTCAGCTATGCATGAAGCTAAAGGGGAGGATAATCTGGAAATATATAAAATTCAATCAAAGGAACCATTTGGGATTGAAAATGACAGGCATTCCTCAATGACAAAGCTCCTCGTTGTGACAGTATTGGTTTCTCGATTCATTAAGAAACTAAAAAAGGAAAACACCTCAAATGGAATAATAGAGACATTTGAGATTGAAAATGCTGAAAAAAATCTGGATAATACATGTCCAAAGGCTTCATTATGGTAACCTGTTCGAGTGTATTGAGGAAAACAAACCAAACAATGTAAGGCACAACTGAGTGTTAACATTGATGAGAAAGGTCTACTGAGATGCCAGGGAAGATTAGAAAACTCAGATATAGGTGATGAAGCTAAACACTTTTTTCTGTTGCCTAAAAGAGACAGGTTCACAGAATTAATGATAGATCAGATCCACTAAAGTTCACCACATCGGTGTAGCCCAAACATAAGCACAAATTCGGCATAGATGTTGGATACCCCAAGGCAATCGGCTGTCAAAAGAGTGTTGAAAGCCTTATAGTTTGTAGACGTTGGGAAGGAGGTCCATATAAAATGCCAACAATACCACCATTGCCAAGAGAACGTGTCAAGGAGGATGTTCCCTTCTCACATAGTGAAATAGATTCAATGTTTATGAAAGAAAATACGGGAACACGAAAGGTGTGGGTTTGTCTCTTTACCTGCTTGGTTACAAGAGCTATTCACCTGAAGCTGATGCACGACATGTCGACAGAACAATTTTTACTCGGATTCAGAAGATTCGTAGCAAGACATGGAAGTCTTCAAGAAATAAAATCAGATAATGCTGGACAATTTAAACTGGCAGCAGAAACCATAGACAAAATTGGTGTCAAATATTGAAAGAACCAGATGTAGTCTCTTATTCGGTAAATGAAAGGATCAAATGGAAATTTATAGTTGAACTAGCACCCTGGAGGGGAGGATTTTATGAAAGACTATGCAGTAAAACGATCACTGCATAAAACAGTTGGAAAATTATGCTTGACCAATGACCAGCTACTCACAGTGTTAAAGGAGGCCGAAGCTGTCATAAACTCACGACCACTGGTGTACATTGCAGAGGACATTAACTCCGGTATGACACTTACACCAGCTCATTTCTTGTCTCTGAATCTTAAGATTGGTTTTCCAAAATTAGATCTATAAGACAATGATGATAATGAGTTCAGTCCAAAAATCAGTTCAGCAGAGACTCTGATTATAACTTGGAATGTTGGATTGAAACACCTGAACAAATTCTGGAAAGCCTGTAAAAATAACTATTTACTGAATTTGAGAGAAAGAACTCGGAATAAGTTGAAAACACCAAAGATACAAACATCAGGTCCACCTAAAGTTGGGCATGTTGTCATTATTAAAGACGATCACCCAAGAGGGGACTGGAGAATTGGGAAAATCGTATCCTATCGTTAACCTATTATACCCGATAGAAATCCCAGAGGCTAACAGGAACACAGATGACGAGCCGCCGGAAAGTGGCTCACAGGAGAATTGTCAGAGTGAGGACAGAACTGATAGAAACCGTCCTCAAAGACAAGCCGCTAAAAGGGCAGTTGAACAAATAAGCAGACAATTAAAGAGCATTGTTGATGACCAAGACTGTTATTCATAAGAGAAAAGAGATCAGACATGTGTTGGTGTGGGAGTGTTGTGGAAGCCCACAATTATTATAAAAGTTATTATACTTTAAATTAGTTTAATTTTCTGCATGTATAATTATTACTATCAATAGTTAATTTCACTATCTATGAAATTTAAATAAGGTTAAAGTTAAATGACGTCATCGTCGTGACGTTACGTCTTTATGACGTTAAGGCCATAATTACGTCGATAACAAAAATGAAAGAAGCAGCAAAAACAGAAAGAAGCCAAAGATGAACTAAATAATAGCTACAAACTGCTGTTTGGAACTACTACTTGGGGAATAAACTACTATTTGGAATTACTATTCAGGAGGATAAGAAGTTGAAAGTCTACTACTACTATTGGAATGACAGAACTACAGAACTATAATTATATTTAATATAAAAAGTATAACTATTTTTTTTTTTTTTTTTTTTTTTTTTTATCTGTAAATTTTATTCCTTTTTTAAACCCCGTTACAATTCCTCTTTCAGACCCGGGTCATATCTAAAAGAGGTTTTCCAGTATTTTCTTTCTTTCATCTTTCAAATATCATGTGTACTACCCTCTTATTCTCTTTCACCCTGACAGTCTGGAGTCTGTCAAAAACATGAATATGTATAATTAGTATTTTATGTACTTTTATGTTTATGAATTATGTGGTAGTACACCTTTTTCTCTACTATCATACTGTCTGCAAACCACTGTAAAAACTCCCAAGATTCTGGATGTTTAAATTAACTGTAGTTACCTGAAGAAGAGGAAAACATTTCAGACCCAGGTTACTAATTTATATAGCTGTTTATTTATGTGGCTAGTTATACAGATAATGTGACAAAATAATAACAACATTGTGTTTGGTATATGATCTTTGCCACACTCAGATTGAATTACGACTCTCTCCCCAATCTGTTTCAGGTGGTCATTCCTGACTATCAATATCTGTGGCCGGGCTAATCGTGGACCAGATTGTGGTTCTTGTGTCCTGATTGCAGATCACAATTAAGCCCTTTGCTTTGTTCAAGCACAGCATTTGTGATTTTATGCGTTTCACTGTGATGTTTCACAGTTGAGGTAGAGGACCCTTAGTAAGCTCACAAAATAACGAAAATCGGAAACTCGGTCTTATTAACCCATTGTAGTCTGGAGACCCTAAAAGGGTAATTGGCACAGTGCAGACACAGATCAGACGCCACATAAAGCGGCGTCTGATCAGGGTCTTCACCCTTTGCAAATAGTTCAACCATTTTTCTCTAGAAATATTTAAATCACATAGCCTGACATACCTAACATCGAAATTAGAGTCTTCCTCTTGGGGTCTGGGAAGGGCTGCGGTTTGTGATTGTGGCACTCCCTGGACTTTTCTCTTACCTTTTTTTCCAGTATATAGTATGGGGAGTTCAATCAGTCTACAATGGGTTAAGTCTCATATACCGAATGTGGTATGTTTGTTCCTTTGGCGTCTTTCTTGTTTCCAAATGGTCCAGAGTGTAACATGTTTTATACAGAACAGTTATCGTTTTTTTTTATCGATTTTCACATTCCACTTGCATTCTCATTCAATTCTGCTCCCAAAAACCATTACATACCCTTCCCTTTCCCCTTCTACCATTCCCGCTCTACCCGATCACGTGACCAGACCATTTCCTATTCTGATCAGTGGTTACCATGGCAACGCAGACATGTAGAAAAAATAGGACAAATTCGTCGGTTTGTCGAAACGAACATCAATTTTAGGATACGTTTATAAGGGGTCTCTTTGTTTTTACATGAATTGTTGGCTTTATATAAAGTTTGCTTAACCAAAATAATGTCGAAAGTCAACTTTTAGATTTTATGTTTTTTTAAGAATAGAAAACGTCTGTTGGTGGCATGCATGTTTCTTCAAATAATTATGAGTTTTATTATTTTTTTATTATTATTTTATTTATTTTTTTTATTTATTTATTTTTTTTTTTTTATTTATTTATTTTTTTTTATTTATTTATTTATTTATTTATTTGTAATTAAAAATGCACCGATTAGAGTTTGTTTAGCAATCATACATCCTACAACATGCACTGGTCTTATGTAATATCGTAGTAGAGTGACAGATGAAACTCATTTATGTTGTTGTGTTGTTGTTGTTGTTTTTGATTGCTTATAACTTAATGTTTCCAGGATCAAAACTATTCATATGCCGAGTACAATTAACGTCATATGGTCCGATATTCAAGTGTACTGGATACACCAGGACGTTTTCCGTCATTTTTTTTTTTTTTTTTTTTTTTTTTTTTTTTTTGCGAGGGAGGCACCTTTTGTGACTACCTGTTTAAATAACGTAACCACACATCAGTCCCCTTCTGAATGGGCGTCCACTATAAAAGTAAAGATTTTGATCATGGTGGGAGCAAATTATTTCCTTCTAGCATATACCTCTCTTCAGAAGATATTAAAAAACATTTAGTTAGAGTTGACTCACCTGAACGGTGAAATAAAAAATAAACAACTCCAACTGAAACAGGATAATGAAAAATGTGTCCAGAAAGAACAGGGTGGTGAAGAATGAAGAAAATAATGAAAATGCTAACATTTTAAGGAAAGAAAATAAGCTAAATAGTTACTGATTGATGCAGGACATGTCGACAGAACAATTTTTACTCGGATTCAGAAGATTCATAGCAAGACATGGAAGTCCCCAAGAAATAATTATACATGCAGAAAATTAAACTGATTTTAAATATACATACTTTTGTAATACTTGTGGGTTTCCACAACACTGATTAAAGAAATACAAACCACAGAAATGAGCAGAGGGTTAAATCAAAAGCTCATGGTTAAATCATTGGGTCATATTCGCAGATATATATATACCGATTCGAGAAAGTTGCTCATGAGGGAACATGTTGCTAAAACAACAACAAAATTCACGATTTCCGCAATATACGAGATCAATCTGTAACACTAAGAACGGAACATTATGGTAGATGCAAGCTTATATAAACGTCAAAAACATAGAACTTATTTACATGTATAACGTTGCTTAAAGGCTTCATACTCCTCAAAACCAGATTTTTTTTTTTTTTTTTTTTTTTTATCAAGGAAAGCTTTAATAAATTTATACAAAGTACTAATACGATCATAAAATGTGGCCTCTGACAGCCTGTAAAATTTAAGGCAGTCCCTCGTTTTTGAACTGGATAAAAACTGAATTGATGTTTTATCATATCTCTGATTTAATGTTAGCAACATTAATTCAGAGATACGAAGAATCATTTCATTTCAGGAACGAGACATTAGCTGAAATTTTCCAGGTTGTCGGGTGGCACATTTAATGACTGTGGTGGTATAAATTAATTAAACCCTTCTTGGATGATAAAATGTCTATTTTTTGAGGAATTTGGAGCCTTTAAACAACTCAAATAATGTCATGCTGTTGCATTCCCATTCCTAAAAGTCATTTTCGAATGATCTGTTCAGGATTATAGTTATTCCGGATGTAGTTCTTTGTTAGTTTTTTATTTCATATGTGAAGATTGTTTTGTCATTACTTTTTTCTGTCCCCTTCTTTGGTGCCGCGAGAGGGCTGTGTTCCGTAACTGTTGCATTCTTCATTTATATGGTTATGTTGACGGTTGTGTGTGTGTGTGTGTGTGTGTGTGTGTGTGTGTGTGTGTGTGTGTGTGTCACGAAAACATGCCTATAAAATTTTGACCCCCTTAAACCCCACTTTTATATAGTAAAACTGGGGTTTACAGGGGTATGCATTTTTTTTTTCATATTTGTGCTTAAAACATAGATTGTGGTACTCGTTAGAACCGCCTCGTCGAGGCGGTTCTAACGAGTACCTACACTCTATGTTTTGAGCACAAATATGAATAATATTAGAATTTTTATCTGAAAAATTTCATTTTTTGTGGTAAAATTTTCAGTATATTTGAATAGGCTTGTTTTCGTAAATGTGTGTGACTAGGCTGGAAATAAAATACACTTCACAGAAGAATAATTTTATATTCGTTTTGCGTTCTAATACTTTAAAAGTGATTTATAAAGTAGTAAAATTATCTAAGACAGATTTAGCTAGTTTTCTAAATTTCCAGAGTTTTCCAAATACGCCCCTTTAAAAAGTGAATTTTAGTACGTGCTATTTGAATATCTGTATAAGAAAACAAAAAAGAAAGAAAGATTGCCGAAGGAATAAAAATCAAGAAAGATTGCCGACTTGATTGTCAAGCACAAAGTGCTTTTGGAAGCAAATGAATAAAGTCAAATGTGAGTGAAATCAGGCAAACGTGGCCATTTCAATTGATGGCAATTTCTTTGGAAGGCACAATGGATGATTAAAACGACATCGATTTTATTGTTCACCTTGAGCAGGTCACAAATTAAACGCATGCTTCCTCAGCTAATTAAAATTACTTCCAATACAAAATGATGGTTTTACAAGTCATACCGTAATCCAGTGACTGCATATAATCTGCATTTAACCAAACCAATAAAGCATTCTGATCGGCGTATATATTCTTAAGGGGAAATGGTACAGTTTCAGTGGTGGAGGCGTGGGAGGGTGGGGCGAGAAAGAGAAAGAAACTCTGTGGTTTGTATCCCCTCTGAAAAAAGGTCTGCCCTGAAAGGAAAAAAAACTTGGAAGCAAATTTTTTACTTTAATGGAAGACTCCTTACTCGCCTGTATAATCTTAAGGAACGATTCTTAAGGGGAATGGGTGCAGTTTCAGGGGACACAACTCTGTTTTATGTTTTCCTTCTGAAAAGGGTCTACTCAGAAAGGAAATAATTTGGAAGCAAATTGTTCCTTTAAGAGAGGTCACTTTTCTAAAGGGCCTTGATCTGTAGTAAAGCAAACAGGAAGTCCCAAAAGTTGACTCCCAGCTAAAGTCGCCATCACGAAAACATATCTATATAATTTCGACCCGCCTAAACCCCATTTTTATAAAATAAAACTGGGGTTTGCAGGGGTATACATTATTTTTCTTATTTCTGCTCAAAAACATAGATTGTGGGTAGTCGTTAGAACCGCCTCGTCGAGGCGGTTCTAACGAGTACCCACAATCTATGTTTTGAGCAGAAATGTGAAAAATATCAGAATTTGTATCTAAAAACTTTCAGTTTTTGGTGGTGAAATTTTCAAGATAATTGAATAGGCGTGTGCTCGTAATGGCAGAATATATACAAAGTGTATCAAGTCCTCTGAACAACGACAGCAGTTAAACAAATAAATTATCCTCAATGTCAGAAGCGGCTCAAAATATTCATGTTAGGCTTCCAGTATAAGACCGTTTGCTAAGTAGAATTTATGTTACAAATCAGAGGGAGAAATATTAACTTTGTAGCTCAGTATTATTCAGTTCTGATCATACATTCCGTGCAAGTAAAGCATGGGTATGCAATACTTACGCGAACGTAGAGATACTTATGCGTAATGCATTTCCGTAAAATGTGTTGGGCAAATGCATTTTCTTAATATGTGTTTGGCAACCGCTTCTGCGCCGTGTTTTGCAATGCTTCTGAAATACGATAGCATTAAAATCCAGTCAAAATCCAGTCAATTTTCTTTAACTGTTTTCTGTTTCTACATATATCACAGAAAAAAAATATCATGATAGTGTGGTCAAAATGCTCAAAGATGCAACAAGGAAAAAGAAATTTCACGTAAACCAGAAGATGCTAGTCAAAAAGCGCAGTCTTCTTAAAGCAGCATTAAAAAGAGCGATGAGGAAAATAAACAATGACAAAACAAATACCACATATGCACCCACCGACGAACGAAAAAGAAAAACTGCAACAGAGGAACAGTCAGTAGAATAACGACTTTGTGTTTGCGGGGTGTTGAGGTCGGCTTAAACCAGTTTTATGCATGCGAAACTTCGGCCTGTATAGGGGTTGTCTACCTCATCAATGATTCTTTGTACTGCGCTATTAAAGTAGTGCCTCTTTCAATGCCATTTTATTTTGGTCACTCATAAAAGGGACATTCGCAAACATTGTAGACCCAGATCAGACGCCACATCTGATCAGGTTCTACACCATTTGCATTTAATGCAGGGATATTTTATAAACACGATAACAATCAAAGCTAAGGAGATACCCCTTCTATAGAAGAAAGTCTGGTCCAACTAATTATAGTAGAAGAGTCCACTCGGCATAGATGGGTTAAAGATCACATGATCACAGTTATGAATTAACAAAGCTAACAAATGGATGTTTGCATGTGCAGTTAGACGGTTGTTTTTGTTGTTTTTTTTTTTTATTTTATATATCTCTTTATAAATCAACTTGAAATTGAACAGCCAAGTGATTACCATTCAATGCCAATAAAATGTATCACACGAAGATGTCTGGATCTGTTCAATGACAAAGGGGTGGTGTACAGGATTAGAAAGAAAACGATTAAATGGAGAACAAAGTGGTTGCTTCAAAACGATTTTGTACACATTTCATAACATCACGAAAAGACACGTATATAATTTTAACCGCCATAAACCCCACTTTTATATAGTAAAACTGGGGTTTACAGGGGTACACATTAGTTTTCTTATTTCTGCTCAAAACATAGACTGTGGGTACTCGTTAGAACCGCCTCGTCGAGGCGGTTCTAACGGGTACCCACAATCTATGTTTTGAGCAGAAACATGAAAAATATCAGATTTTTTTTTCTGAAAATTTTCATTTTTTGGTAGTAAAATTTCCAGTATATTTGAATAGGCATGTTTTCGTAATGCCGTGGGGTAATTGGATATCTTGATACTCTGACTTATTTTTATGCTGGTAAATGTGAAACGATATAAGGAAATGTCGTTTCAAAGAATCGTGTACCAAAGGGGTCGCCCAAACAGCAGTAAAAGATTATCAGTGCACTGCTAGAATTTATAAGTGAAGCGACATCGCTGCTTTTGACCCCTTTGTTATTTTCACCATACCAAAGTATTTTGACTATTTGTAGTCCGTCCGTCTAAGGCGGAAATATTATGGGAAACCTCTATCTTTTAATATTGCATGATGGTTACAGTTGTACTGCTGTCTTACAATTGTAATGGGAGTCACAATTCAAAATGTATCATACAAATTACATCCCATAATTGGACTTGGTTAAATCTTTGATACGAGAAATAGTTCCTGATATATCGTTCGTATCTCTGATCTTTAAATGAAAATCGAAAAAAAACTGACTTTGGGAATGTATGACTGCGAGGACATTATCTAAAATAGTATAAGTTTAAGATTTATTACGTGCATACTCTAAAAAATCGAAACGCACATTTTAGTTGTGAATAGGTAACTTTAAGTCGAATAACTTCTTAAGTAAGAGTTATTCGATTTAATAAAATTCTATGATATCCTATAAAATAATGCCTAACGCAGTATGAATAATGTATAATATGATAAATAAATACGAATCGATGCGAGCAAAATCATCAAAAGTTATGACGGAAAAAATGATTTTAAGTCAAGAAAAACAGTATTAAATCAAGTATATGGTTGACGTTTAACCTTGTATAGGTGGTCAGTAGGACCTTAGTAATTCATAAAAAGACGCGCGTTCAGGGTATTGTTTTTCATACATTCCATTCCATTCATATTTTCATCTCATTTCTGGATTTCTTATGTTTATCCTACAAGTGTCTTTCATGATATGACATATTTTGTCATATATGTTTGTTACTTCTTGATATCTATGTTTTAGTCAATATATAGTTTATGATAGTAGCCTTTGTTGTAAAACCTCACATCTACTTATATGCGTGGGTTTGCTGTCTGATTCAAAACTAAAAAAACTACGTTACAGTAGAATTTATCAGTTAGATGCTACAAGAGAAGTGAGAAACCACGATCACCAAATGCAGCCTTTTTAAGGCATAACACATCTAATGAAGGCCTTCGTGAACCCATTTTTCTCAGAATATGGTGTATTTGCTGATCTTTTTTTTTTTTTTTTTTTTAATATGTGACAAGCGAGACAATTTTTGTGATTTGATGTTTCCATTTCTGCAGGCGAGACCTCTTCTAAAGTGTGTTTACTCTATAAGGAAGGAACTTGATCCGAGAGGCAGAAAACCCCTTTACAAAAACGAAACTAAAAAGTCTCCTCCCCTGATGTTTATGTTATAAGTGATCGACACTGTCTGTTCGGGAAGTCTGAAAACCGAAACACTTTCGGCACAGACGAAACAATCGATCACTAACATGGTTAAACTCTGTGTTCAGGAAACAGGACTAAGTAATACATGTATATCTGCAGATATTAACATAAGTAGTACCTTATCGCGCATGTGTACAGTATTCACTCAGATCAGCAAGCGCAATTGGAGATCTTCACGAGAGTACGCAGTCTCAAATTTCGATTTGATAAGTGTTGATCGCATTTCGTGCATCCACCATACAAAGGAGTGGGTCAATAAGTAACCAGACTCCATTACCTCCGTCCGGGATAAACATATTTGTCTATGTAGTTACCCTCTAGCATGATACATTTGACCCAACTGTTTTTCAGTCCATCATCCCAGAAATGAAGAACTCAGAGTTCTTTATGTTAACCGACTCCTCAACCGCTGCCTTGACTTCTTCATCGGACCAGAAATGGCGTCCACGGATATCTTAATGTTTATGTTCAGGAACCAAACGTAATCACTAGGCGCCAGATCCGACGAATACGCGATGTGTTATTATTTCATACCTATTTATGAGTACAACATAGCATACAATCGACCATTACATTGTTTTACGGAAATTTTTGCATGACTGACTACTTGAAATGCAACAATGGGTTTAATCGATCAGCACTCTATGTTCAGGAAATAGGACAAAGTAATATATCTGCAGACTCCTCAACCGCTGCCTTGACTTCATCGGACCAGAAATGGCGTCCACGGATATCTTAATAAAACTGGTGGTGGTCTACTATTATACATTAGAAACACAATTAAGTTCAAACGCAGGCCTGAGTTTGAAACATCCAGCTTAGAAACACTTTGGGCTGAAATCGAGCTACCGAATGCTAAACCTTTTCTCTTATGTACAGTTTACAGGCCACCCGATGCAAAAAGCGAATGGATCGACTTGTTTGAGGTAGAGCTTTCCATAGCACAGGCATCTGGTCTTGAATTCCTTCTCATGGGTGATTTTAATATTGATTTGAAAGCTCATACGAATAATAAATGGCTAAACCTTATAAATCTATTCGATTTAACTCAACTGGTAACAGAGCCAATAAGGTTAACGGAAACTACCGATACGTTCATTGAGCATGTATATACGACTCATCCAGAGAATATAGTACGTTGTTTTATTTCTACTTTATCTTTAAGCGATCACTTTCCCATTTGCTTTACACGAAAAGTAAACTCAAAGCTTCTAAAAGACAAACATACTACCACTACTTATCGCAGCTACAAGCATTTTGACGAAAATAAGTTTATATCTGATATTGCTAACGATTTGGATGCGTTTGCGGCAGATAAATCAAGTATAGACGAAGACCTTAACATCTGGTATTCATTCCTTTTGAAACACTTGAACAATCATGCTCCGATTAAATCCAAACGCGTAAAATCTAAACGTATGCCTGACTGGTTTATTCCAGATATAATACAAATGCAATGTTTACGAGATAAAACTAAACGGTTAAAGCAATGGAGTGATCATAGAAAATACCACAATAAAACAAAACAACTCATACGACAAGCAAAACGTAAATATTTTCTAATAGCATAACAAATTCAAAAGATACTAAATCCTTATGGAAACACCTGCGAGACGTGAATAATGGTGGCAAGACTGCCTCCAGTAATTTGCCTGAAAAACTTATAATCGAAAATAAAACCATTACGGAGTCTGAAGCTGTTGCGAGCAAACTGAATAAATACTTTGCTTCAGTTGCCGAGCTCTTGAATGAAAACACATCATCCGGAAGTTCATTAGACTTTGACACCAATAAAATCAGCGATTTTGTTGACAGCAAAGTGCCTACAAACACACAATTTACAATTCCATTTATTACCCCCGAACAAGTTTTATTACATATTAACACCTTAGAGGCTTCAAAATAGACCGGGCTTGACGGCATAGGCCAAGGATCATCAAACTTGCTGCCCAATCATTATCGCCATCGATTGCGATGCTTATCAATAAAAGCATTGTTTCCTTCTCAAATGAAATTGGCAAAGGTACTTCCAATTTACAAAGATGGTGAAAAGTCTGACCCCTCAAACTATAGGCCAATTTCTATCCTGTCCACTGTATCTAAAATTTTCGAAAAGCACGTGAACAAACATCTTATGGCATATTTGAATAAATATGAACTTCTACGTGACAATCAATCCGGGTTCAGGACAAAACATAGTTGCCAAACAGCTTTAGTCAAACTCATTAATGACTGGATGAAATGTATTGATAAGGGTGACTTGGTTGGAGCCCTTTTTATCGATTTTCGGAGGCTTTTAATCTAGTTGATCACTCCATCTTGCTGAATAAACTTGCATTATACAAACTTAACCCTTCTGCCATACAGTGGTTCAAATCATATTTATGTTCTCGACAACAAGTAATCGAGAGTGATAAAAGGTTGACGGATTTCACCACCGTACAATCTGGTGTGCCTCAGGGCTCAATATTGGGCCCGACCTTATTTCTCATTTTTATCAACGATCTTCCGCTTCATATAAAAAAGTGCTCCTCTGATTTGTATGCAGATGACACGATGATTCACACGCATGGTAATGATATCGATGCTATTGAAGAAGATCTGCAAGGAGAATTCGGTGACACAAAAACATGGGGAAAGATAAACAAAATGAATGTTCACATGACCAAAACAACTTGCATGCTAGTTGGCGCTAGAAAGCGCTTGAACGACTCACGACCTCTAAATATTATTGCTGACGATGTCAACATTCAATCCGTTAGTAAACAGAAACTCCTTGGTGTTTATATCGATGAACACCTTTCTTGGTCTGCCCATATTGATCACTTATGCTCCCTTATCTCATCTAAAATATCTCTATTACGCCAGTTAGCAACGTATGTACCGACACATATTCAAAAAGTTTACCATCAGGGGTATATTCTTCCTTATATTGATTACGGCTCTGTTACCTGGGGGTCAGCCTCTGCAACTAATATTGAACGTATATCCAAACTGCAAAAACGCGCTGCTCGAATCATCCTGCGAGCAGATTATGATACCCCATCAGCAGATATGTTCAGTCAGCTGGGATGGCTGTCAATTCCGGACAGACTAAAATATAACAAGGCTGTCTTGATTTATCCCCTAAATATATAACACAACTTCTAAAACCAGTATCCGAGGTACACACTCTGAACCTGAGGTCATCAGAAAATGGCTCACTTTATGTGCCGAAAGCACGGACAGCACTTTTTGATGGCTCTTTATTGTGTTCCACACCAAGACTATGGAACGCTCTACCTCAAACAGTAAAAACATCGGGGTCACTCTCTACCTTTAAGCAGTCTCTTAAAGCAACATTTTAACCCTTATAAAATGTCTTTAACTATGATTTTAAATGATATACCATGAGTAAAATTATCGCTGAAACCGTTATTGTAACTGAATTGAGAGCTTTTATGACCTAGCATAATTGTTTTATGCGCTCGTCAAATCTTAAAGCACTTACAAAAACTGTGATAACATATAGTAGCGATAATGTTTTTTTGTTTTTGTTTTTTGTGTTTTTTTTTTTTTTTTTGTGTTTTTTTTTGTTTTTTTGTCCGTTTATGCGTTTGGGGTGCGTTTTAAAATCGTAGCATAACGTTTGCGTTTCGACAACGTTTCTAGCGTTTCATATCGTTTCGGCCAATCAAATTACAGAGCAAAGCGTTTCACTCAAACGCTTAATTTGCATATGCGCACTGAGGAGATACAAACGTTTTCTCGAAACGCTTTTCACCGTTTCGGCCAATCAGCTTGCCTTATCGAAACGCTTTTTCCGTTTCGGCCAATCATTTGACCGTTTCGCACCGTTTGTATGTTAGACCAATCGAATCATAAATACCTGTTGGACCGTATTAAACCATGTTTTTTACAACTAAAATAATCTGTATCTACGTATTAAAATTGTATTTATTTTATTTTATTTTATTTATTTATATTTTCTTTATAAAATATATTTTGGTATTTTCGAAAGAATTAACATGATTAATTATTATACTTTGTGAAGCCTATTATTTTTACACTGCAATCATGACAATCAACGTCTTTTGACAATTAAATGTTTTAGCACATATCACTCGGTATAAAATATTTAGCAGATGACATTTTGATGTTTATATATATTCCTTGAAAACAGATTTTGGCATTTCATACAAATTGTCTGCAAATGATTTGACAATATCAGAATGCCATAATCAAGAAAATATTTATTTATTTTATTTATCTTACTTTTATATTTTATTTTATTTATATTTTATTTTTGTTTTATTTTTATTTATTTTATTATTATTATTATTATTGCATAATTTTAGATGTATGTAAATGGCTACGATTTGCCATTTAAATCGGCAGGCTTTTCTCACTTATTTTGTTTTTAAGGTGTGCGGTAAAAATGCCAGAGCTGAAAATGCCATATGCAAAAATGTTAGAAGAAAAATGCAACATGTAAAAATGCCAGAGGCTACCTGGTAAAATGTCATAGGAAATAATCCCATAAGTAAAACTGCATGAGATAAAACTTATACAAGTTTAGTTCTTTATTTGTCTTCCATGTAGCACAATTTGACAGCATCATGGGAAAAGGTGAAAAGGTGCAACAAGAGTATATATGTCCAAATAGACTCCCCCACACTCTATATTGGAAGAGTCTAATTCAATGTTAGGCATGTCAGGTTATGTGATTTAGATAATCCTAGCGAAAAATGACTGAACTTTGCAAACAATGGCTACCCTGATCAAATGCCGCATTTTGCAGTGTCTGATCTGGATCTGCACTGTTTTCCAATAGCCTGTTTTGGGTCTCCAAATTAAAAATTTTCACATGAAAAAAACACAAAAAAAAAACAATATCATCTGCTTATATCTAAACAAAGCAGGTTAAATGTTAACCTTTACCACGCTGTTATTCAGCAGACAACAAAGTGATGACATTTTTTTCGTTTTTCTAGAAAAAAGGATTTGACATTTCATGCCAGTTATCTCTATTCAAGACAATTTGCATGAAATGTACAGAATTTTCAGTTGATGACATTTTGAAGTATTTTCTTATGTTATCCTGAAAACAGGTGTCGGCATTTTATACACATTATCTCCACAGGACTTCACTTTCCCTGCAAATTGTCTTCATTGGAGATTTGCGTGAAATGTCAAACCTGTTTTACGGGAGAAAATAAGAAAAGAGGTCATAAATTTGCCATCTGCTGAGTTAGCCCAGAGAGTGATAAAGGTTCAACTGGACAATGAATCGTTGACATAATCCATTCTGTTGGTGATATGTGTAGACCACGATCAGACTGCGCGGAAATGCCGGTTCACCTTGGTCTAAGCTGGTCTCAAATACCATAAGGTCGTTTCTTATTTCTATTCAAAGGGGCTAATATATATTCAACCAGTGCCGACCAAACCAGATCAGCTTGCGTAGCGGGATCAAGATCAAAGATTTTCTACACCAGCCTGAACTACGTCGAACCTGTGAATTGCCATTATTGTTTTGAGTAATATTTCTCCCCCACCCCCCTCCCCCTCACGCCCCCACCCTTTTTTAAAATGAAATGTACATTGTCGTTTAGATAAATGGTGCTGGAACAGATGATCTGCTTTACTGAAATTTATTGTTAGAATTATGTGTCATCAATACTAATCCTTTCATTAGATCCTTATCCAGTAAAAACGTCCCTCTGATCATAGGTATTACTCAGATTAAAGTGAGTGGGTCAGTCTAGAGCATAATGGTGTCCACTCAGTTCACTGATTAGGTCATTAGTATAAAATACTGTAATACATGAATCGCTCAGTATCCATCTAATACACAGACTGATCAGATTTGTAAAATATAAATAGGTCCATTTTTACTTGTTTGGGCCATTTTTTTCGAATACGATGCACTGTGCACATCATGGCAATTATGTGGACAGTCGGCAAATATCTTGCTGGAGGGCTTTCATGAAAGTATATTCTCACTATGAAAACATTTTTGGCATGTATATGCAAAGCTGTTAACCTTAAGAACGCTATATTTTAATATTAGAAGACGATGTGCTGGATTAACAGATCAAATGTATGGTCGAGCAGCAATGACCCAGAGCAGAGTGCGCAGATGCACATTCTAATTTTGTATTTTGCATATTGCAACCTATACTTAAATTTTAGAAGACGATGCACTGGAGAAACAGCAGATCCTTTCGAATAATAATGATAATAAAAATGTACAGACGAACTGCAACGAATCAGATCAAAATGCACGGATGAACATACTAATCAATGTTGCATTTATAGCACATTGTAGTCTGGATTCCCATTAAAAGGGTAATTGGCAAACAGTGGAGGCCCAGATCAGATGCCGCAGAACGTGGCGTCTGATCAGGGTATCCACTATTTGCAAATAGTTCAACCATTTGTTTCTCTACATAACATAGCCTGGCATACCTAAAATCGAAATTAGAATCTTCCAGTATATAGGGTGGGTGAGTTCATTCAGTTACAATAGGTTAAATACTAGAAGATGATGTGCAAGCCTATTGGCAATTCGTATCGAATAAGACAATGTACAGATGAGCAGCTACGAAGCAAATCAGAGTGCGCGGATGCCCTATATTTATCACATATTTTCATGTATTCCTTTTTTTATATTGGTAAAATTACTTTGTATCTACATGTATTCGATAGTTTAAAATGAAAATGACTTTATAACAAAGATGAATGGATGAAATTGAAATGGTTTTTTTTTTGTTTTTTTTTTATTTGTTCAAAACTGACATAGCAGTTTTTAAGTAAGTCTTCTTCGATATATATTTTTACATTACGTCTGGTGTTGTCTTAATTTCAAATATACGAGCAATATATCCTTTTAAGGCAGTATCTGTTTATGCATAATATTTCTTTTTTTTCTCATCCAAACAGATTTGGAAGTGCACCTGCATATCATAAAACTTCCAATAAACAATACATGGAATGAGTATTTCCTATACCTCACCCTCCTTAAGAAATACACAGGCTAATATTATGTAACATTTGAAAGATCAAAAAGGAGATAGTATAAATAAGTAAAACTATGTAAATAAATAAAAATTGGGAAAATATCATGAGATTATACGCATTAATTGCACAGTACTCCAGATTCATGTAGCATAGAGTATTTGATAATAATTGATGTGTGTCTTCATTTTTCCACTAAAATAATTTTGTTGTGTATATTTATTAGAATCACCTCACAGACGTAATTTTAATGAATGAGTACCAACCACATATTTTCTGGAGGAGAAACATAAAAATACAAGATATGATCATAATCATAAATCGATTATAAAGTTTCTCAAATGAACCTCATTTATTTATTTTTATTATTATTATTTTTTTTTTTTTTTTTTTTTTTTTTTTTTTTCAAAAACTGGGATCCTAATTCTACTGATGGAGAACTGTATAATAAGTCTGATAGAAAATTAAAAAAAAAAAAAAAAAAAAAAATGATTGTATCCTAAAATGTGAACATTTACTTTCTGCAATTGCGCAAACTGAATTTTCTGAAACACAGTCATTTCTACAAACTAGTCTGAATGTTTAGTGAATATTCAGATCAGCCTGTACGTCTGCACAGTCTGATCAGTCTTCACCACACGCTCTATAAGATCTACTGCTTCTTCGTCCAGAAAACACAGACTGATAAGGTTGCGGGATGCGCAGACTGATCCACATATTCACTGAAAGTACATTCTTTTTTGCAGGAATTAAAGTGATTCTGCCAAAAACTGTTAAATTCCTTTTTCCGTTGTATATTGCATTTTAAGACACAACGTGTTTTCCAGTACTTTCAAAAGTCAATAATCAATCATTCTTAACTGGACGTTGAAAGGCATTCCTATCATTATTCATTGCTGGGAATGAAAGAAAAATAAAAACTTTGTTCTTATATTTCCTGTAAAATGGAATTTGACATTTCAAATCCTATTTTTCAGGAAAAATAAAAACAAAATCTTATTAATTTCTTGTCTGCTGAAACTGCCCCATAGCGTGGTATATAATTCTTAAATGTCTTTGCGAAAAAAAAAGTGCTCCAAAATTTGCTTTTCCTGAACAATGGATTTATTTATTATACCCTTTTTAGTGATTATCTTTTAGTTTGACGAAGCTTTGAAATTGTGCTAGTGGAAATTTATGCAGAAGAGGGAATTTGATGATAAATTAGCATATTAAGACATAAGTGTTTGTATTTATCCATAAAATATGTTGTGGGTATTCATTAGAACTGCCTTTGCGAGGCTATTTGATTAAAAACAACCAGCTATATTTTAATGAATAAAAAGAAAAAAAAATGCACACCAACTTTCGCCAAATTACCGACCTTATCTGTTTCTATGTTTTAATCATAAACTTTACTAATGTCAATAATTTCCCCTTATTAGGCCCCTACCTATAAGGTTGGCCAAAGTCACCAAGAACTTCTTATTTTTATCTGTTTATGGTCATTAGCGTGTTATGCAATCTAAATTGTGTCTTTAATAGCTAATTGCCACCATCTAACATCCTAAATCATCGCGGGAGGAAAATATAACGAAATACATGTATTTACTCTAGATTTTTTCCTACCGCTACTTAGCCGCAATCTTGGACAGGGAACTCCCGTATACGCTGATACAGTGAAATGTTAATCTGCAAAACCGTGACTTGAAAATATATGTTTAGTAATTGTCAATATTATTATTATTATTATTACAAATATTACATTCATTGATGTGAGTCTAATCATTGCATTCAATATAATTAAGTGGCTTATATGCCACTTGATATAATTTATAATCGAAATATTTATGTACCCAGTGTTTTTCTCAGGTGAGAAAATAGTGTGCAACAAACAACTATTACCTGACTGCACCGGCAAGCATCGAACCCGCGACTCATGATCACCAGTCAGAAATGCATCCGACTGAGCTACAGAGTCCGGCCACTATCACTGTCCGTCAAAACACATTTCTTGTTTATTGCATCAGATACCCGCCTCCATAAAATTATTTGACTATTATTTTTATTAATTTTATAATAATTATAATTAAGTGAAACTGGAAAAAAAAACCTAAAATAAATTGAGTCCGCGGGATTTTGATTGGCTAACTCTGCAAACGCTAAAACATTTGAAACCAGACATGGTTTCCATGACAGCGTTTTCCGAACGCTAATGTGATTGGTTAATATTTGAAACGCTTGAAACGTTTCAGAAACGATGATCTGATTGGCTAAAACTGTAAACGATCGTTTAAGCGTGGTCCAAACGCTCCGTTTCCAAACCGTTAACAAGCGTTTTGCATGCGTTTCCGTTGGCCTTACTGATATTATTGTCTTAAAAATAGCACATGCAAAATGTTAAAGACTGGATATTATGTGTTAGTTAATATGATTTAAAGGGCAAATACGAAGGTTTTTTCTTTGTATTTGCCCTTTAATGTTTTAATGTATTAATGTATTAATGTATTTTCTCGTGTCTTTGGAGTCCTCTTGCCAACAACGGGAGACGGGGCATGATGTTTGGACGTTGGTTCGCCACATGTCCTCCGTCTCTGCCGTCTTGGTGTAATAGAAATGTATTAGGATGTCTTCTCTCTTTTTTTTGTCTCTCTGTCTCTCATTTCTTACTTTTTTCTCTACACGATACTTATCATAATGTGATGTTAAAATTCTGTCAGTTGGATAATTTCGTCAGCATACATAAATGTTTACATACATACATACATACATACATACATACATACATACATACATACATACATACATGCTGATCTCCCAATGTTCATTATGTTCATTGTGTTCTGATGTTTGATGATGGATATGCCTTTCTCTGTAAAGTGCTGTTTGCTAAGCAGAATAGTTTCAAAACTATTGCAGATTGAAGCCCAACCGCCATGTAATGTTTATATGTTTAGTTAAGATTCTCTTGCTGTTTACTTTTGTAAACCTGAGATAGACGTAATAAATTGGGAATTGGACATAAAAAATGCTGTCAGCACTGTATAGATTTGTCTTTGATATAATTAAGTGCCATGTTTGGCTTTAAATCACTTGCACATACCTATTAGCACTTTTTATTTGACAAAATTTTTATATAAGCATTCACTTCGCTACAAGCTACTTTTATCCCATGAATTTCTTAGCTGTTAGTTAAGTTTTGTTGTATATATCTATATAAATTTTAGTTAGAGGACCGCAAGGTAGAATAGTTATTTATAGCTAATTGTATCATCCTCTTTAAACATTGTTTAAATGAATAAATAAATAAATAAAATGTTTATGTTCAGAACCAAAAGTAATCATTAGCCGCCAGATCTGACGAATACGCGATGTGTTATTATTTCATACCTATTTATGAGTACAACATAGCATAAGTTGATACCTTGCAAGTGTGAATTGTCTTGCTGAAGAAGAACTCTTTTGAAGAAGAGACATTACCTCGCCATTTCAACGGTAGCGTTTTTTTTTTTTTTTTTTTTTTTTTTTTTTTTTTTTTTTTTTTTACGGGCCGGATGATCAAATGGTCCAGTAAATTTTCGTAGTGCTCACCAGTTATTGTACACTCCTTGTTTAAGAAGTCCAACAGGATTACCTCTTTGGTGTCCCAAGCACAGTGGTCATCACCTTGCAAGCCGAGGATGGCGGCTTTAAAGTTTTGTGTTTAGGTGAACCAGTTTCCATCCACTGACGATTTTCAATTTTATGCCCTGTTTCATTGTATAAATAGATCCAGGTCTCCTCTACTGTTACGATAGGCAAAAGACATGAATTGCATCAACAGTTCTATGCTGACTAATGCTCTAGTAGATATTTATTCTTCGCTAAAGGATTTGTGGACCCAGCAGGCTGCTAGCTCCTTGCATACCAAACTGGTCTTCTCAGAATAGCGAAACGCTACCGTGTGCAACACTCAGTGTCCTTGCTATCTCTCCATCTGAGTACATCTACACTATACTAGATCCCGCGCTTTATTGCACATTTCTGCATCTGTGGAAACTAGTAGGCGTTCAAGTCTATTTTTATCTTTCCAACATAGAATTTTACTTGAGCATATGATGGTGCATAAGACCCACATACATCGTTAGTTCGCAATGTGTTTCCTTGATGGCACACCCGTTCAAAACCAGGGCCCGGTTGTTTAAGGCATCGTTAGCTTAACGAGCTCGTTAGTGGTCAAAATGTTAACTGTTCGAGTAAGTACAAATCTAACTCATATGTATTTTTTTGCTGAAAGAAATGTGAGTAGCTTTTGCAAAAGCTACTAATATCTTTTCAGCAAAATTTTAGCATATATGCCATATTTAATTATCAAATTTTTAACGATACGTTAACTAACGACATCGTTAGTTTTGAATAACTGAGCTCTGGTCTCGAATAATAGCTCTAAATTCCAGTTTGGACGAAACGCAAAACTTTGTGTCACTGGCCGTGTTTAAATACGATGTTTATCAATAAAAATAAACTGACACTGATACAATTTTATATATGCCTAATAGATTTCGTACTGGCCAACAAGTCTACGGTAGTCACATGAATTGTCGCGCACGTTCGCGTTATAATTAAAAAAAAAAATCTTCACTACAGCTGGTGTCATTGACGTCTCCCTATACTTAAGAATAGAATAGTTGTTATTTGTTTATTCTTTGTATTCAATGAGTTCATTCTGGGAAATTTGAAAGCAATATATTAGGGTCACTGATAAGGCTTAAATGTCCGAAACTAGCTGGTTCTGCCTGGTAAATTTGAAAGTTCAGATGCTTTCTTTTTTTGTGAGTAGGTTCATTTCTCCAAAGTGTAATTTCTTGTAAAATTTGTTGTTACCAGAGGCTTATAGACTCTGGACTGGTCTAATACTTAAAGTACATTCTGAGCCAGTATACAAGTACTGATTTATAGTTCTGTCCTGTACCAGGTATGTGATTAAGATGCATGAACATCTTTGGTGCTTCATTCGGAGGTATGAGTAGGGAATTGCATGTCTCATTACGAAAACACGCCTATTCAAATATACTGAAAATTTCACCACCAAAAACTGAAAGTTTTCAGATAAAAATTCTGATATTTTTCATATTACTGCTCAAAACATAGATTGTGGGTACTCGTTAGAACCGCCTCGCCGAGGCGGTTCTAACGAGTACCCACAATCTATGCTTTGAGCAGAAATAAGAAAAATAATGTATACCCCTGTAAACCCAGTTTTACTATATAAAAGTGGGGTTTAAGGGGGTCAAAGTTGCATAGGTATGTTTTCGTGATGGCATTATAAGTTTCTGTTGTATTTATTGATTTTCCCACATAGCATCGATTACAATCGGTCCCATCGTTTCTTGTTCACTTCACTGATCCGCATTCACTTTGTATGTACTATTTTGCATTATTAGATAACCGCACGTTGTGCATCCGAGCTACAAATATATTGAAAAGATAATTAGATTTCTGGAAAGCAGATTTGATTATCTCTGTACTACCAATTTGATCTATGTTCAGCCACGTTTAAAGATTACTACTTGAGCTGAATCTGTGGTATGAACAGTGAGTGACCGAAATTCACTTCATTTGGAATAGTGGACGAAATGCCTGCCCTAGATTTCCAATACTTCATAAAGAGAGTTCTTACATCTTTCATTTCTGCCGAACGAGATTTTATCCTCTTTCAACCTTATCTCTACCGAAAACTCTACTGCTGTTAGACTATTCAGGAATGGTCATCTGTTTGATGCGATATATATGTTTGCATTCGTGTTTAGCAAATGTTTGCATTACTATCACGCATTCGTATCATTTGATGGTTCCTTAATTCCTCTCATACCACATTATGCGTGGATTGATCGTAAATAAAGTTATAATATCAGCATAATCTATTTTGTTTTGTTGTCAAAAATACTATTTCCAAACGAAATAAAATGCTACTGGTATTTTGATACCAATGCATTACTGAAGAAAGCTTTGTATAAAAAGAAAGATTGCTAATAAGACTGCATAGGTCAATAAAATCAAGGAAAACAAAACGGCTATTAAATATTGAATATTTACTATTCATTTCTATGTTGAATATTGTTACAATACAATATATAGGGGAAGTTCTGAAATCTGTCGTCGTTAGTCAGAAATGATTGTATCGTTTTGTAATAGCAAATGGGCCGCGCCATGCGAAAACGTGTCTTCGGGTATATGCGGACAGCGAAGTCTGACCAGGATTTTCACTGTTTGCTAACAGAATCATCGCACACCACAAAATGTATAATTAGAGACAAATGCCCTGATGAGACTTTGCGTATGCGTAAGAAGAATCTGAATCTGTGCATTTTGCGAATAATGGTCGCCCAAATGTTGCTTAGATTTATGCCTTAGCACAATGATTATGATGATAGTTTAGGATAACACTGCCTTATGTGATGTGTTGCTAGTATTTCAACGTAAATCAAAGAATCTTTGCCTAGTCTCAGTTGCAGACAATACACACTAAGGCTGATTTGAACATTATACAGGCATACATTAAAAAATAACTATTCACTTGCATACATGCCTGTATGTATGTTTTAAAACAAATAATCACATGCACTTTTAGATATAAAAGTAAGGATGAAGCCGAGGCAAAGGTAAAAGAATCCAAAAACAAATTATTCTATAAACTGAATGTGTTCCTAAAAATAAAAAGAGGGACAACGAATCCACAGTACCAGGATGTAAGGGCGAGTGACAGAGGAACCTAAGAGGACCAGAAGTACTTCGTAGCTTTTCGCAATATTTGGTCGATTGTTTTAAATCAACACAAAGTATACATAAACAAAAATTTCCTTAAGGTTGTTGTCCACGTGATTATCATTGACCAATGAAATCAAACCGCGCGTTAAACGAATCAACCAACTGATCCCGATATGAAACCCACGACTTTTTTTCTCCCGAACCGAACACTATTCCTAAACTGAACGTTTTTATGCCGTACGGCCCGTCTGCATGTCCCGTCCCGTCCGTACGTACGAAATATGGTTTCCTTCCGATATAGTTTGAAACGATTAGTGTTTAGGATTCATATTTTATACACAGGTATATAATCATAAAATATAGGTCAAGTTCGAATAAAGATAAAATCCGCCAAATATTATAGAAGTATAGCCCATTTTGGTTTAAACATATTTTATTTCACATCTATCAATTGACATGCATATGACATTTACATACAATGACACTTTAATGGCATTGGAATGAAAGCAACATGCTTATTGAATCCCTTTCCCGATAGCCCTTTTTCAACTTCACTTTTGCAAAATGCTTATTACCGGGTGAGGATGGCCCCTGAGCGGGGGCATCTGTGTCGTATTTATACATTTCTAGTTTAAAACTGATTTTGGGTCGATTCAAAGTTGCTAAAGAATCTATTTTGCTGCTGTCCACGTGACTATCGCTGACCAATAAAGCTAATCCACGCAAATAGCGTTTGTCCGATCTCCAGGTAACCACGCTACTTTTGTCGCTTTGACGTCAGAGTGCTGTGTAAAGAGGGTTACAAAAAATGTATCTGTAAAACCTGGACTAGGCTTAGTGCTGGGACATTGGCAAACAGTGCAGATCCAGATCAGGCGCCACAGGACGCGGCGTCTAATCAGGGACTGCACTGTTTACTTAAATTACAAATAGTTTAAGGTTAAATGAAACACTCTTATGCCCCCATTCATGATCATTTTCCCAGCCTATTCTCAGAGACAATTGACCCACTAGTGTTGTCAATGCTTTGATTACAAGGTAGACAGCTTTTGCGACTCACTGTTTTCCTTCCTGCACACGAATTCCGAGCCTGAATGAGAGATCCGTTTACAGAATGGGCTTGGTGTGATTTCACAAAAGTATGAAATCTGCGTGAGCTGATCTTTTACCCATAGTTTGAACGGATTTCGGGAAATATGGTTAAACATATTTTATTGCACTAAAATAAAAGGATGCGACACACCTTATGACATCATAAGATGGTCGTCGTCTAAAGGCAGAGAACGAAATATGCAAACATTAAAAGTGTGGACACAAACATTTCAAGAATTATACTATTTTTGGCACTGCTTGACACGAAGAAGCATGTTATAAAGTTATGGTCCTTTGTGATCATTTAGCCATTTCTGATTAGTCATCTGAGGCTCGCTGATGAGGCCTTTAATACCGAAACTAGTTAGACGGGCCAAGGATACTTGAACTGATAGCAGTTTTGGGGTGTATTCATTGCTATGTTTTGCCTTCATTTTTTGCATGAATGTGTGTATTTGTGTGTATGCGTGCGTGCTTGCGCGCGCGTGAGGCAGACAGAGAGAGAGAGAGAGAGAGAGAGAGAGAGAGGTGATAAGCATATACCTTTCTTGTAATTGTCATCAAGTTCAGCCGTACTTGTCTGAAGTACGGTGCATTATTTCAGTGCACTTTTAAGTTTAAGGCTGTAAACTGTGCCAAGGCGATGCTGCTGTTCCAGGTGTGTTTATTACTCCATCTATTATACTATTTTCGAGGAAGTGACGTTTTTTGTACCTATATATGTCACTATATGAGCAGCGTCATGGGAAAACAATCGTTAAAGCATATGTGAACAGTAAAGGTTCGGGCGAGCCTGCGCAATCTCGCCAGAACCTATGTTTTAGTAGGCCAAGTGTAAACCTCAGCTAAAGAACTAGGTATATGGTCTTGCTAAAGGACCGTGCATGCACACCAAAAGGACAGCGAAGACTGATTAAGGTGCTCACTGAAACAGAATTATTGCACACCACAAAATGTATAAATGGAGAGCCAATGCCCTGATGAGACTTTGCGTATGCGTGGGAAGAATCTGAATCTGTGCATTTTGCGTATAATGGAAGACAACTTTATTTTTTTACCGAACTAGTTAGACGGGCCACGAAAATTTAAGACTTGAACTGATAGCAGTTTTTTGGGTGCATTCGATGCCAAATTTTTCTTCATTTTTTGCGTGCATGTGTGTGCGTGTGTGTGTGTGTGTATGCGCGCGCGTGAGACAGACCGAGGAAGAGAGAGAGGGAGGTGATAAGCATATACGTAGCATTCTTGTAATTGTCATCATGCTCAGCCGTACTTGTCTGAAGTACGGTGCATTATTTCAGTGCATTTTTAAGTTTAAGGTTGTAAACCGTGCCAAGGCGGTGCTACTGTTCCAGGTCCAGGTTGTTGTGTGTGTGTGTGTGTGTGTTTGTTGTTGTTGTTGTTTTTTGTTTTTTTTGGGGGGGGTTGTTTTGTTTTTTTCATCTATTCTACTATTTTCGAGGAAGTGGCTGTTTATTTATTTTTTTTTATTTATTATTTTTTTTTTTTTTTTGTTTTTGTTTTGCACTGATATATGTTACTATATGAGCAGCGTCATGGGAAAACAAACGTTAAAGCATATGTAAACAGTAAAGGTTCAGGCATATGTTAACAGTAATGTTTTGGTAGGCCAAGTGTAAACCTCAGCCAAAGAATTAGGCATATGGTCTTGTTAAAGGACCGTGCATGCACACCAAAAGGCTGATTCGACGGAAAATCTGTCAGGCCTTTTTCTCGCGACACAGCTCATATGTCTCGAAGCTTTTATTTTCTTATTCTTGTCTTTTAATTCCGTGGGAGGACTGTATTCTGGGACTGACTTTTCATGCCTAGTTGCATTTCAATTTCAGTGCTCAATCTCAATTTGCAACACATTGATTTAAGGGCGTTTCATGAGTACTCTAAACACTAAATAGCAGTTCCAATATTTTCCTTTCATGGGACCTGTGATTAATGCATTTTTGAAGTCACATTACAAATACCTTCCTTATCTATAATTTACAGCTGCACGACTTATTTACGCAGCATCCAGACTGAGTTACGTTGACCTTGCATGAATTTCTACTTTCAACCATATAAGTAGACTTGACCAAGTCTCTGTCTTTGTATGTGTCCTCCATGTTATTGGAAATGTCTCTTTAAAAGCAAACTATATACTATAACAGCGCCTTTAGACTTTATCTATCTCTGAATGTAGATGCTCAGTAGCATCAGATAACGGACTTTTTATCTTTATTTTTAGTAAATACGAAAAAAAGAAAAAAAAGAAATATATAAACAGACTTGGGCATATCTACCATATAGGCCGCGCCATCTACAAATCGTCCGGTAGCTGCTGTAATTATCTAAGTCACACTTTGTCAAAACCGAGTGAAAAGGGGCCACAATTTTGGGACCCTCAACTTATTATATGAAGAGTATATGAATTTTTATTTTACATTACATTACATTAGGCTACGTGTGTGTGTGTGTGTGTGGGGGGGGGGGGGGGGGGGGGGCTTGGAGTTTAATAGGCAATGCCTCTTGTGCTCCATGTCTGGTTGATATGTACTTATCCAGTCTGTTCTTGAAAGAAGTAACTGTCTTAGCCGTCTTCCGTTAGTTTCTTCCAAGACTTCACGACAATAACCCTGAAGAAGTTGGAGCTTTGTAAAATTCATTTACTTAACCTGGGTTTATATATTTTCATTGAATGTCCCCTTGTCCTATTGTTATCTCTGTCTAACATCTTAAAGAAGTTGTCACACTTTACATTCTCTTTTCCAGTAATTATCTTATAAGCTTCTATTAAGTCACCGCGTTTCCTCCCGTCTTCTAAAGATGTTAAACCTAAACTATGGAGTCTTTCACTATAAGTGATTTTTTTTCAGTTGTGGAACCATCCTGGTAGCAAGCTTCGGTAGCTTTTCTAATATTTCAATATCTTTCCTATAATATTGGCACCAGGCTTGAACACAATATTCCATGTGACAACGAACGTACGTTTTATACAATAAGGCAAAACTGGGTATGTCAAAAATGAGAACGTATTATGCCAAGAGCAGAAGTTGCTTTCTTGGCCGCCTTAACACACTGTAAGCTTGGTTTAAGGTTATCTGATATGTAAACTCTAAGGTCGCGTTCTTCTGAAACTTTCTTCTGAAACTTTCTCTAGCATAGTATTACCAATCTTATAGTCGTGTCTTGGATTGTTTCTCCCTATATGCATCACTTTACATTTGGCTTGATGAAAGTAGTTGCACGCAAGCTTAGTTTCAAACCTAAATTCTGGGAATCAAAGTATATGCGAGAAAAACAGATCTTTTTGTTTCGAAATAGAAAAATTTGTCGATATGTGAGCCAGTCCATGAGAAAAGGGTCATTATCACGTAGGCGACCAACCACGGCTCAGGCGCGATTGCGCATAAGCGCAATCTCGCCGGAGCCTTTGCTGTTTGCAGACGTGTAGCAGGGGCCTTGATGAAGTTTCAGGAAAACTCCATGTCTTTGATCCCATTTAGGTCCCTATGTATATCTATTTAAAGGTTCAAAAGTCGGACACCTCTAAGTGCCCTTTTCTCGTATGGCGGATGATTTTGGTAAGTTTGTGTTTATGCAATGAGGATTGATGTGGTTGAAGCAAAATTATCTGAAAATCTAGTTAAAATGTAATTACCATTCATAATTATCCCTATGGATATAACAACTGTTCTCTTTTGTGCTTGCAGTTGATGTTTTACCCTAACTGCCCCTTTGTCTTCAAGCTAATAATGCATTATTATCCTTACACAATGAGCTTCTAAAATGTGGTTACATGATCTCCAGAATCACGTGACTATAGCACACTACTTCATTGTTTTAAATGCTATTAGTGATTATTATTATTATTATTATTATTATTATTATTATTATTATTATTATTATTGTTGTTGTTATTATTATCGTTATTATTATTATTTCTAAAGTCACGGAAGTATAAATGATTGTGGTTAACAAGGTGAATTCTTTGGCACTAAGGCTGAGAATAATACAATTTATATATGTATGGCCATTAAAAGTTCCTTAGCAGCTTGCAGACGTATCGGCTATGGTAAGCTATGGTGAGTTATGATAACTTAACAGCGAACGCCAAGAAGACACTTTTTCTCATGATCCAGATCATATATTAAATGGACTTGATATATCTGGTAGATTTTTAGCAATATTTCACAAGGGAGACAACTTTTGCGACTTTCTTTGCTTCTTTGCACGTCAAGGCCCTTCTGAAAGGGGTACTACTCTAAATATTGAGTTCCTGCGAAATTCTTCTGATAGCTCAAGAAAACAAATATTTAATAATGACATTTTCTTAATTTGTCATGATATTGAATGCTGTGTGTACTCATTAGAATCGCCTTATCGAGGCGATTCTATTGAGAAAATTCAAAATACTATTTTTGTCTAGAAGATCGAAAACCAATAATCTGGTGTCATGATTATTCCTCAGTAGCTCGAACTACCATTTCCATGGTCGAAAAAATGTTCGAGCCATTTTGGTACGACTGTATACAGCTAAATATATCGATGATATTGCTTTTAAACAGTTTAGCTTTTCACAGTCTCATTTTTATATCCGTATCACTATTTTTCCAAGATGTATTACAATGACGTCATCGAATCGACATACTGTGTACTTTTCCATGTCTGTAACTGCACCTAGCGGCCATTTTGGACAAATTCAAATGAAAAAAAGAAACTAAACAAAAAGAAAGAAGAAAAAAAAAAAAAAGGTCAATTGAATTTGTAGTAGACGGCATTATTAAACACTTGATATACGCAATCCGGCGTATACTACCCTTCCACAGACACAAACTTAGTTTGGATAGTCCTTCCCCAGTAAGTTTTACTAAGCATTATTGTAGTATCTGAACGACCCTTTCAGAATACGTTTCATTGAGTTCATTGATTGCTGACGCATGACACATATTGAAATGCATAGTTTTTACTGCGATACATAAGTCAACTGAGTAGACCGACAGCAGTACAATTTAGATAGTTTCACACTGTCAGAACAAAACCCACAAGGTCGTGGGGATTATGACATTTTGACATTTTTTGTAAAAAAAAAAAAAAAAAAATAAAATAAAATAAATAAATAAACGGCGTAGATAAGTTTACAACTGTGTCTTCGGACAGTTATCGCAAAATAAAAAGAAAATTGCAAACCGAGTAATGAAACCATCTTCAGGAATCAGAAAAAGAAAAAAAAAAGTTTATTTTCTCTTGGTTACGTTTTAAACACCCCTCTTTTAATATCGTACAATGACTCTACTGATACTTGTGTCAGTTACGCTTTTCAAATACTTTAGTTAAATCTTAACGGCATGATTGATAGATGTGAACTTCGAAAAAATGCTGGATAAGATTTATTTATCCTAATAAAGGCATATCTATGATTAATTTGAAATTAAAACCTTTTGGGAAGATGGTGAAGGTCGCCCTCTACAACCGTGCCGCCGTACATTTTGCGCTTAAATAAAATCTAAATAAATAAATAAATAAATAAAATAAAAACAAAACTGTAGATATTAACGTATAATTCATCATATAGATTGCAAAATTAACCGGAACAACTTTAAAAAAGTAGTTTAGAAAGTAGATTACCAGTGTCATTGACTTTAAAGCGAAGTAAACGCACATTTGAAAAGTTGCCAGTTTTAATTTGTATTTCTTCCTATCAGCAAATAAACGATCATTTTTTTTGTTAGGTTTCATTCAGAATACATTTCCTTTCTAAACTTACAATTCTGAAAACTGCTTGACGCTTTTCGGGAAAAAGGTGCGCAGCTGATTGGAAACCAAAAACAAGATACTGTTATATTAGAGCGAACAAAACGGATAAGGTACATGTACAGTTCTAGCTTAGCATGCAATGCAACGCGGTTTCTGATTGGTTACCTGCTTAATTATGAAATATCCTAATAGAACATTGCATTTCGAGAGTCGTCTCCCGAGGAAAAAAATGCTTTCCAAATGTGTCTTTCCCCGTCAGGAAGGACAAAGAAAAATGAAAAGTAAAATCACATCAACCGAATTTCTGTTCAATCCCTCCATCTTGCAAGTACTGTGCGGCACAAATATTAAGCATTCATCCCTACAGACCGATACAGATACCTTTGCAAACAGTGCAGATCCAGGCAACGAGCCGTCTCATCAGGATCTACATTCTTTGCCATTCTGTTATTGAATTTGGCCTGAAACCCTTATTAGTAACAAGGAATGTTTCTAAATTCAGAGATGGAAGAGTCCGCATTACGAAAACATGGCTGTTAAATTATACTGAAAATTTTACCATCAAAAAAATGAAAAATTTCAGATAAAATAATATATTTTTTTTCATATATCTGCTCAAAACATGGTTTTTGGTGCTCGGTAGAACCGCCTCGGCAAGGCGGTCCTAACGAGTACCCACAATCTATGTTTTTAAGCACCCCACAATCTATGTTTTTAAGCACATATATGAAAAATAATGTATACCCCTGTAAACCCCAATTTTAGTATATAAAAGTGGGTTTAAGGGAGTCAAAATTATATAGGTATGTTTTCGT
The DNA here is from genome assembly GCA_964016985.1 of Anodontia alba. NCBI lineage: Eukaryota > Metazoa > Mollusca > Bivalvia > Lucinida > Lucinidae > Anodontia > Anodontia alba. Next base: position 62,749,879 of record OZ024832.1, on the reverse strand, counting down.
GATGGTGACAGAAAGTCAGGGTGAGAGGCTTAATGAAGTTACCCAGGAAAGGCCATGATCACAAATTGCATAACCTTTGTAAACAGAAAACTCCATTTAGACGTGAATTTCTTGATATATGAGTCCGTATCATCGAAGAATATGCATATATTGGATCCACTTACAGAATCACTAGCTACATGTAAGAAATTTTGGTCCTTGGCTATCCAAATTGCGCTCACTGAGGATTCCGATCAGACTGCAATGCGCAGGCTAATGTGAATCGTCGTTTGGTTGCACATGTTCAAAGGTACGGTTTCTGACGTAACGGCTGATTGCCCATGCATTGTATCTATACCCTGGGGACCTTTACTACACCTATTACGAGCTTGGAGCTACTTAACTAAAATTAAATATATTTATGCCCCCAACTTTGAAAAAGTGGGAGGCATGTTGCTTCTGGCTTGTTCGTTCGTTCGTTACGTTCGTTCGTCACGCTTTCTTGTGCATAGCATAACTTTAGAACCATGTATGCTAATCTTTTGAAATTTCATATATGGATTCCTCATGGAAAAAAAGGGGACATGTATTTTTTTTTTTTTTTTTTTTTTTTTCTTTTTTTTTTTTTTTTTTCTTTTTTTTTTTTTTTTTCTTGACCGAATTGGCTCCCATTTTAGAGTTATTTCTCTTTTAATAAAATAATATTGAAATCTCGTTAGCATGATATCTAAAACAGTATTTAAGCTAGAGCCTTGATATTTGGTATACTGATTGGGACTGAGGAGGAAATCACCTGATTGAATTTTCAACCAATTATGTGAAATGTGGATGGAGTTATAGCCCTTTGAAATTTCTGGCCATGTAATGTGTTGCTTTATTGTGCATAGCATTAGTTTAGAACCATGTATGCTAATGTTTTGAAATTTCATATATGGATTCCTCATGAAAAATAGGTGACCCGTATTTTTTTTTTTTTTTTTTTTTTTTTTTATCCGAATTATCTCCCATTTTAGAGATATTTCCCTTTAAATAAAATAATATTGAAATCTCGTTAGCAAGATATCTTAAAAAGTATTTGATCTAGAGCCTTGATATTTGGTATACTGATTGGGACTGAGAAGGAGATTACCTGTTTAAATTTTCAAACAATTAAAAGGAATGTTGTTGGAATTTTGACCCTTTGCAGTTTTTGGCCATTTGATCTTGTTGCTTTATTGTGCATAGCATAAGTTTTTGTTGATCATGTATGCTTATGTTTTGAAATTTCATGTACGGATTTCTCATGAAAAAATAGATGACTCTTATTTTTATCTTATCCGAATTATCTCCCAATTTAGAGTTATTTCCCTTTTTAATAAAATAACATTGAAATCTCGTTAGCAGAATATCTCAAAAAGTATTTGAGCTAGAGCTTTGATATTTGGTACACTTATTGGGGCTGAGAAGGAGATCACCTGATTGAATTTTCAACCAATTAAATGAAATGTTGCTGGAGTTATAACCCTTTGCAATTTCTGACCATTTACTCTTGTTGCTTTATTGTGCATAGCATAAGTTTAGAACCATGTATGCTAATGTTTTGAAATTTCATATATGGGTTCCTCATGAAAAACATAGGTGATCCGTATGTTTTTCTTATCCGAATTATCTCCCATTTTAGAGTTATTTCCCTTTATAATAATACTGAAATCTCGCTAGCAAGATATCCAAAAAGTATTTGAGCTAGAGCCTTGCTATTTGGTATACTGATTAGGAGTGAGGAGGATTTCATGGTCCAGTGATTATGCCTTATATCTCGAAGACTACTTGATAGAGAATATCATACCAGGGATATTAGTTCCATCTGACACAAAGAGTGACTTCAAAATATATGTAGGTCAATGTGACCTATATTTCATGGACCAGTGATTATGCCTTATAACTCGAAAACTATTTGATAGAGAAATGTCATACCTTTTATCTTAGTTCCATGTGACACGAAGAGTGACCTCAATATATATGTAGGTCAATCTGACCCATATTTAATGGTCCAGTGATTACGCCTTATACCTCGATGAGTTTTTAATGGAGAAATGTCTTTCCTTGGATATTAGTTCCATGTGACACGAAGAGTCACCTCAAATATAATAAGGTCAGTGTGACCTCTTTTGCATGGTCCAGTGATTATGCCTCATATCTCGAAGACCATTTGATAGAGAAACGTCATACCTTGGATATTAGTTTCATGTGAGACTAAGAGTGACCTCAAAGTATGTGTAAGTCAATTTGACCTATATTTCATGGTCTAGTGATTATGCCTTATATCTCGTAGATTATTTGATAGAGAAATGTCTTATCTTGGATATTAGTTCCTTGTGACACGAAGAGTGACTTCAGAATGTATGTAGGTCAATGTGACCTATATTTCATGGACCAATCATTATGCTTTATAACTCGAAGACTATTTGATATAGAAATGCCATATCTAAGATATTGGTTCCATGTGACACGGAGAGTGACCTCAGTATATATGTAGGTCAATGTGACCCATATTTCATTCCCGAGTGAATATGCCTGATATCTCGAAGACTTTTTGATAAGAGAAATGTCATACCTTGGATATTAGTTCCATGTGCTACGAAGGCTGACCTCAAAATATATGCATGTCAGTATGACCTATATTTCATGGTCCAGTGAGTTTACTTATATTTCGAAGACTATTTGATAGTGAAATATCATACCATGAATATTTGTTCCATGTGACAATAAGAGTAACCTAAAAATATATGTAGGTCATTGTGACCTACATTTCACAGTCCGGTGATTTTATCTTAAAGCTCGAAGACTTTGATAGAGAAATGTCATACCTAAATTTTAACTTCCATGTGACCCGTTGACATAAAATGTATCTAGGTCAGTGTGACTCAGTGTGACCTATATTTCATCGTTCATTGATTTTGCCTAATAACTGGAGAAATTTCATACCAGAAACATTAGTTCCATATGAAGCGATGATCAACCTCAAGATATATCTAGGTCAGTGTTGCATGTAATACATAGATTTGCATTACAATTTATAGAGGGATGTGTGGTTTATATTCAGACTCACAAAACTTATTGTATTTGGAATAGAATCATATAAAACTACTAAATACACCTTTTGACATGTTAATGCGAAACATAGGTAGAATACGCGCAAACAGACGAGCTATGCTTTCATGTGACAGCTAAGAAATCCTCCTGGTAAAACCCAGCAATTTATTCATGTTTTCTAAAAAAAAACAATGTGTATTACTAGGATAAAAACAAAATCTTGTACTACCGTATTCATGCTAAATATTTGGACAAGTAGGTTTGTGCAAACAATGTAGACCCAGAACAAACTGCTGCTAAAGGAGCAGTTTGACCAGAGTCTACACTGTCATTCTACTCCAACAGACTTGGTAAAATTTTATGTAAATTTTGACCCCGAGTCCAAATATATTTCAAAACGGTAATTATTTACGAGGGATGTTCGAAATGAATTGCTTATTGTCCTCTAGCTCGATATCCACGTGGGGCACGATAAAAACCAATACATACCTGTATAGGGTTATTCAATATCTACACAATGGTGTATAAATGTACATGTTAGACTAAGTGTAAGACATAAAATTTGCCATTTGAATACACGCAGTCATTGACCACTGCAGTAAAAATGGTTGGTAGAAGCGTCGACAAAAAAGATGAAATACGGGCTTACTTCAAAGCTCGCTCAAAACTTGGTTGTTCTTTGAAGAAGCTGATGACTGAAATTTCTACTGCTTTTGGACCTTCTTGTGTGTCTTATGACACAGTTCGGCGGTGGAAAAAGAAATTTGAGTCTGGTGTAGAGTCCATCAAAAATGCACCGAAATCAGGTAGGCCAAAATCTGCATCTCGTAAAGAAATCGTTTCCAAAATAAAGGAAATCATTGAAGGAGATGCCAGATTTACAGTTCGTGATATTGCACGAAAGATAGGCATATCACTTTCAACGGTTCACCTTATTTTGAAGAAGCATTTGAAAGTCAGAAAGATGTCTGCTAGATGGATGCCACATCTGTTGACTGACGAGCAAAAGAGGCAACGGGTTAAAGTGGCCAAAAAGCTGCTTCAAATGTTTCCAAAATATGACAAAAAGCAGTTTGCCAATGTCGTCACAGGTGATGAAACCTGGGTCCATTATTTTGAGCCCGTCAGAAAGGTTAGCAATAAGATCTGGGCCACTAAACACAGCAAACGCCCAATAATTGCCAAACGTTCTTTGAGTACAAAGAAGGTTTTGTATGCAATCTTTTTCTCTGGTGAAGAACTCGCAATAAAAGTACCAGTGAAAAAGGACAAAAGCATCACCGGAAAGTACTACAAAGACGTAGTACTGAAGAAACTGAAAAAGAATTATCAGAAACGACGCCCTGCCACTGGTTTTAAACATGTCCGTCTTCTACATGACAATGCCCCAGCTCATACCTTCGCAATAGTTATGGCGTTTTTGAAGAAAGAAAAAGTAACTGTTTTGCCTCATCCCCCGTATTCCCCAGACCTTTCCCCATGTGATTTCTTTTTGTTTCCGAAATTGAAAGCATTCCTCGCTGGGCGGAAATACCAGTCCCGACAGGCACTTGGATCTGCCATTCATCAGTACCTTATTACTGTGCCCAAATCAGCGTACCGTGACGCCTTCAAGAAGTAGATACATTGGCTGAAACTTTGCATTTCTAGCCACGGGGAGTACTTCGAGGGCATGAAATGAGTACTTTTGGGCTAACTTGAAATTTGAAGTCTCCAGATAGAAATAAGCAATTCATTTCGAACATCCCTCGTATATATCATTTATCATTTATATAAAAATGTAATTATATTAATAATAATAATATTATTAATATTATTATTATTATTATTATTATTATTATTATTATTATTAACAACAACAATAATAATCCATACCTATCCTACCTTTTTTCTAACAGTTTAACCTTAACACACATATTTCTTTTTTTTTTTTTTTTTTTTCATTGGCCTTATTAGAAACGTCACTATGTAGCGGTGCCTGAATGATTAAATGTGACAGGATGGGTTTTTAATCATTACTTGGGCTGTACTAAGCTTCCTTTCCGATAAAAGGCAAAAAAAAAAAAAACGCACTGGTCATAACTGCAAGTCTTAATGGCATTTTTGTCCTCATTCTATATTAAATGTATCATTCTATATTAAATGTATCATTCTATATTAAATGTATCATTCTATATTAAATGTATCATTCTACAGGCTGTGCTTTAACTACCATGTTTAGTATTAGTGTCAACTATATTTACTAGAAAAATTGACTGTTTGTCGCATTTTTTTTATTTAGCTGGAGATGTGTTAGGGGACTTATAATACGTGTTTAGAATTGTATCATGACCTGTTCTATTTACTACTACTACTACTATTAATAATAATAATAATTATTATATTATAACAACAACAACAACAACAATAATAATAATAATAATAACAGTCTTTATTTTCAAAAGGTGACTATTTAGCAATAACTAATCTTCCACGAGGCCCTTCATAATATACAAAAAACAAGTTTAATATACAAAGACAAGCTATACAAAAGAAGCTGGTCATTAACATCAGCATCATGAAACATATACTACATATCACTCACAAATTAAAAAATAAAACAGAATACATATACAAATATAATATACGCACATGCGCACATACACAATTTAAGTTTCATTACTCGGAAGACTAAATCATCAGATAAAAAAAAAAAAAAAAAAAAAACAGTTTTACTTTTTTTATTCTTTGCAGAACACCAGGCTTGCTAATTCATTCAAATTTCTATGAAAAACAATACTAGAAACAGTTTTTACTGTTGCCAACTTTTATTTATAGTCAAGTTTTTTAAAGCTAGGTTCCGCTCCTTTTCTTGTAGTGTTTAGTAAATAAAAAAAAAAATTCTAAACCATTCTTGCAGTTTTAAACATTATTATAAGACGAAATGCGTCATTTCTCCGAAAGCACTACAACACTCCTAAAAGTAAAAAAGGGAAATCGCGGGATCAGGAAGTGTCAGGAAATCCACGTGACGAACCATCGAATTGAATACTTTCGAGATTAATATGCCGTTAGTGTTTAATAATTGATGTAACAAACCCCAAGATGATCCTCATGCAATAAGCGGACGACAGTCCATAGCATCCAGCGCATACGCACTGTATGTCCAGAGTCTTTGTTTTCTGCTGTCAGAATGTACTAAGGTAAGATTTGTCACGGTACGGCTCATATTGTCAAAACAAATTTCAGGCTTTATTTCTTGTTGGTTTGCTTGGCTTTTCAGTTATGTATAGGAGGTATTTCAGGAAAATATAAACAATTCAGAGATTCAGATAATTCAAATTTGATGCACTCTGTGATAATGTAATTCAGGCGCACCCTTCCTAAAATAACATCAATTTAAAAAGAGACATTCTTAATCGTTTAATGTCAACACAAAACTTGTTGTATTCACACACACACACACACACACACACACACACACACACACACACACACACACACACAAACATGCACGCACGCACGCACGCACACACACACACATACACCATACACACTCACGCACACACACACACACTGTAAAACGTATTATATCAGAGTGTCAAAAGGGACGCTTTCAATGCGCCTTACCGAAATGCGCAGAATCAAATCAGACTGCATATCCTCACAGTCTCCCATTTGTTCCCTCCGTTCTCGTACATTTCTGTCAGTTGACATCAAATGCCCTGATCGGACTGTGAAGAACAGTCTGATCAAGGCCTGTTCGTCTGCCTTTGCCCTGAAGATGTGGACTGAACATAACCAGCCACACTAAATTATGTGTGGGTGGGACAAACATAGAACTGATAGTATTTTGGCCGCGTGTTTTTGGGCACATACGGACAGCGAAGGTCTAGAACAGCCCGCACCTGCGCAGTCTGATCAGGACCTTCATTATCCTCTAACAGAATCATTGGATACTACAGAATGTATGGATGGAAAGCAAAGGTCCGGCTAATACTTTGCACATGCGCAGGATAAACTGATTCTGTACATTTTGCGCATGTTTGAATACACGTTTTCGCCTGACGCGACCCGTTTGTGTTTTAGTCCTTTGAGACTATTGACCTCATTCGTTGTGTGTGAAAATAGAATTTAGCTCAGAGACTCAAGGCTGCTAATGGGCGTGAGTGCTGTTGCACATTTCATAATGTTTCATGAAGAATCTCAATAACTCTTAGTCGGCTGGTTTCTGACTTTGATTTGATCTACAGTCGAACTTAGATGGCTCGAACACCTTTGGGACCATGGAAAATTGTTCGAGCCATGGGTAGTTCGAGCCAATGAAGGTTAATCATGGCGCCAGGTCAGGAAGCAAATATCGCTAATTCTGGGAGATCTATCGATCTTCTATACAATTATTGTATGTTGAGTCTAATGAGTACACACAATATACAATTCCATGATCAAATAAGAAAAAATCATTAAATATTTGTTTTCTTGAGCTATTGGAAGAATTTTGTAGGGACTGAAAAAAAGAGTTCGAATCATCCACGGTAAACGAGTCATCCGTGTTCGAGCCATTGAGGTTATACTGTATTTTTCCGAGGGATCCGGTATTTCTGTGGTTGACATCAAAGGTCCTGATCAGACTGTGCAGCGCAGTCTAATTAGGGCCTTTGTTGTCTGCTTTTGCCCCGCCTTTGCCTGGCCTTTGCCCCTTTGATTCAATAGCGATGAGTCTGCTGTTTTCTTATTTTGATTGTGTCTCTATATCTTGAGGAGCTCGGCTTCAGAATAGTTATTTTAAGCTTTGCCTCCTGAAGCACCAACCGTCTAATAGATCAGCGGTGTCATCAGGGGAAAATCTTGCCCAGTCTGATCAGTCTATGCTGGCCGCATGAAGAAACTTAATGTTCGCATGTTTGGCTATCCAAAATTCGCACACTGAAGATCTTGATCAGACTGCACGAATACGCAGGTTGATCTGAATCTTTGCTGGGCGCACATCTTCACGAAAACATGCCTATATAATATTGAACCCCTTAAACCCCACTTTTTATATTGCAAAACTGGGGTTTACAGGGGTATACATTTTTTTTCAAATTTCTGCTCCAAAACATAGATTGTGGGTACTCGTTAGAACCGACTCGCGGAGGCGGTTCTAACGAGTACCCACAATCTATGTTTTGAGCAGAAATATGAAAAATATCAGAATTTTTAATCTGATTTTTTCCTTTTTTTGGTGGTAAAATTTTCAGTATATTTGAATTGGCGTGTTTTCGTAATGTGTCTGAAGGTACATTTTCTGATGCTGTGGCTCATAGGATTGAGACTGCCATTGACTTTTTTTATATATATAACATACATCAAGGCTAATCTTAATATATTATTAATTTAATTCATATAGATATAAATATTCCAGGACCTTTAATATAAATGTCATGAAACGCTTGATCAACTTATGTGTTATTAAAATTGTATCCGTTTTATTTATCTTCTAGTACTTCTTCTTCCTCTCTCTCTCTCTCTCTCTCTCTCTCTCTCTCTCTCTCTCTCTCTCTCTCTCTCTCTCTCTCTCTCTCTCTCTCTCTCTCTCTCTCTCTCTCTCTCTCTCTCTCCTGTACGTACGTTGTTTTTCTTGTTCGCGACACATCGTCGTGATATGATTTAGCTGTCTGTGAAGTTCCATGAATATATATTGTATGGTTTAGGGGTTATGGCTCGGGTACAATTTTTAGCACACATACACGCATGAACCAAAGTAGCCAGAGTCGAGTCGTCTTCCTCGTTTGCTATATATCGCCTTGGTATGATTGAACCATCTGTGAAGTTTCATTAATATATTTCATACGGTTTAGGAGTTATTACTCGGACGCGAATGTTAAGCATTACACTACATGGCTATTAGGCAAAGGGGTAATTAAAAGAAAATACAACGTAGATCTAACCAGAGTTGTATTTCTTGTTCTCGATACATCGCGATGATTCATGTGAAGTTTCATGAATATATTACTTACGATTTTAGAGGTATGACCCGGACATAATTTCTAACACGCACGAATGGACAGGGGTTAATTTGGTTTGGAGTTTAACGGCCCAGTCAACATTATTAAGATCATGTCGAACCGGTCAGTTTACCTAACCACATTTTTCTTGGGCAGTCTTAGTCCTCTAAGCTTTTAACCAGTCCTTGTGAACATTCTTTCGAAAGAAACTGACAAGTGACCTTCATGAATCAGCGGAAAGAAGAGAATGACCGTATAAATTATTTCATGGTCAATCTCTACGAAAGAATGTTGCAGGTCCAGGCGGGGATCGACCCCGCGACCTCCTGATCACCAGTCAGACGAACATCCGACTGAGCCACCGGGGCCGCCTGAACAAGGGTTAAACAATGCCCTTCAACGATACCTCGAATGAGCGGGAGGCAGAAAAATACCCTGGAAATGCCACAGCCACGAAGCACAGCCCTATGGAGCAACTAACAGAAAGAGACATGAGGAACACAGAAAGACAAAACAAACGCAACCTATGAAACCACAGACGCACAAAGAAGAGCTAGAACAGAGGAACCGTCTTGGAACGGTCAGTAGGAAATCTACCGCGAGGTTTAAACCAACTTTAATTGCGCGATACTTCACCCTTATTTCTGATGTAGCTCCTAATTACAAAATTATGTTCTGTTCGCATAAGGTTCTTCTACTTCATCTGTGAACGTCACAGTTAAACACATGTAATAATCATAATAAAAAAGAGATGGAGCAAAGCAAAGGGCTCAATGATGATCTGAAGCCAGAACATAAGGAAAACCACGACCAGGACCACGATGAGCCCACCACAGACATTGATAGTCGGTTGTGTCGCAAAATGTGTGCTTTCAATGTTATCATGTCTTATTGCGTTTAACAATTGAATAAACGCAAAAAAGATTGCCTTTGGAAACAAAGAACACATTACAGATTAGATAATGGAAGTCTCGATTTCTCAGCTTCTATCGTGTACACACATGTAGCTGTAGATTAGAGGAATGCCATTTTCTAATAGCACTCACACTTTGATCCTCCTTCCTCCACCTTACCACCACGCCCAAATTACAAATAATATGATTGTGTAAAAAGTCTTAGAACCTAATGAACAGCTGGTGGGTTTATACTGGGTTCCATTTTTGTTGACACATTTCGGACGATGTTTGGTCAGTGCTCTTTATCATGCGCCCAGACCAAAGGCAATCCTTTTCGACTTTTATTATGATAATGGGGAGATGATTCAGTCCTGTTTACCCGACACTCTTAGGCTTGCCCAGGCAACGGGCAACAAAACAAAGTCTGACGAATGCTGCGGAAGCGAAAGTCTCAACCCCAGCCACGAAAACAAAGACGTCACATAGATACTATTAGATTTCTACAGCTACAAACTGTAGGACAGAGGCACTCATCTCAAGACAGGTATGCATAAATGATATAAAATACTAAAGTTTAGACGCTAAAACTATAAAAAAAAAATACCAAAACACATACCGATGGAAAAATAACTTTTGAAATATCCGGCGATCTTGTAATTATACCCTTAGCCCCCTCCCCCACTCCTGACGCAAACAGTGTTTGTATTGGGTCTGCTGGTTTCATGTTGTCCGTCGGTCCGTTACGTTTTTGTTTCTGCTTCTCATCTTGCTAGATAATTTATAACAATGAGGCAGTCATTACCTTGCGGGGTACCTGATAAGTACTGCTTATGGAAGTTCTTGCTTCTTTTAAAAGTGCATTACATATCTAATTATTCAGAGAAAAACAAATCGTCTCGTATATCGTTGTGCAAACAGTGCATTAACCTTACTGAATTACCATCTTTTATTTCGCTAGCGATTGGTGGCATCGTTCATAAACATATTTATACCTTGCGTCCAATGAAAGGGACACAGGCAAATAGTGAGGACCCAGATCAGACGCCATAGAATGCGGCGTTTGATCAGAATCTACACTGTTTGGATTACAAATTAGAATGTCTATAAAACACGGCTATAATAAGAATTAATCAGGCACCCTTTATATTGGAAATGGCACGGTCCGAAGAGTGAAGGTAGAAGACTCCATTCGGCATAACACACCGAAGCACTGATCTGTTCTGCCGTGTGTAATGACATCCAAATCGTGCTAACCAAAAATACAAAAGCCTTCTGTTATATATGGGGAGTAATCAATATCTCTTTAAATAGTAATATACTTACCTAATTTACCCAAACGCACAGAAAGTCTTCTCAATAATGAGTAACACTCATATTATATGGCTTCGCCAATAATTCCCCTGTAGCTGATAAATGAAACGGACTGGTCATGAAAATACAGGATTAGTACGTTCTGCAAGAAGCCATTTGGAGCTAGCATGTCGTATGAATCTGTATGCATATATGTAGACAGATATCAGTCCGGTCCGTTAAAAAAGCGCATAATCATCAAGACAGTGCATTAAATAAAAATGCATAATTGTACTCTGTCAAAATACTTTTCAAAGAATGTCTAATTTTGGACAAAGGGCAAGTAATGAAAACATCTTTTGGTAAGTACACAGCAGTTGCATACCTTTTTATATGGTCACTCAAATACAGGGCCTGAATGCCAGGCTACCACTTATGCAGAGTGAACTGTTCTGATTGCCATGTGGTGGCCGTAAATAAAGTGTCTCGGACTTCATCATGCTAACTACAGTTTTTATTTGAAGTTTCCTTTGGATCACTGAGTCCAATCGTGTATCAAGGAAATTCGAGATGAGCCGACGCTAGTAGTGTATGCAGCCCTACATACTGCATGCAGCCCTGCCAATTCCTGTAAAAATTCAGTTACCCGAACACTGATGGTTTGTTCGCCATGGCTGATTCGAAGTTTTCCAGTTCCTAGAAAATTTTTCCGATAACTGACAACAAATATTTGGGGATATTTTAGAGGACTTTTTCATTTTAACATGCAAATGATGTTTGTATTGATGAAATTCACCATTCACCTTATAAAGGCGATTCTACTGAGTGCAAATATATTATTACTTTATAGGAGACCAAACCATATCTCTGAGAACTAACCATACCTAGAACAAAACTTTATGGTCTCTAAGGTGTCCAAGCCACTGGTTCGCCTGTACGTTGGTGTCATACTAATTGATTGCCGTCTACGTCCTTTCATGTGTTCTTTGCATCCAAGAATAATTTGTAGATTTTCATTAATTTCTTTGGACAAGTTCATCTTCATGCAAGAGCGTTCTGATTTATTATTATTATTATTATTATTATTATCATTATTATTGTTATCATTCATTGTTGTTGTTGTTATTGATGTTGTTGACCTCACCAAAATGTTGTACGTATTGCAAACAGTGTAGACCCAAATTAAACGCCGCGTTTTGCGGCGTCTGATCGGGGTCTACGCTATTTCCCAAATTCCCCTTTTTTATGGAATTAATTGGATAAGGGAATAAAGTTCTGTGTTTTCATTAGCACGTCGTCTTCTTTGTACCCAGTTGCTATGTCAACACTCGTAAACATACATGTCGATCTTCTAACTAGATCTTGACATGAAAATAAGGTTTCACATGGCATTTGTGCTGTGTCATAAGAAAGGCGTTTTCGGGACATAAATGAGCCGCCGGCTGACAAAAAAAACCCCTTAAGGCATGAACGAATAGCAAAGCCCCAAACCACTGCGCAGCCATGTATCGGGTCAAGATCTTCGTTATTAGTCCTGTATCTTCAACAAGATCCCTATATATTGTGTAGGCAAGCAGCGAAGCTCCTGACCAGACTGCGCGGATGCGCGGATGCGCAGGCTGGTCTGGATCTTCGCTGTTTGCATATGTACTAAGGCCCCCCTTTCTCAGCCGCCGGGCTATATATGAACAGTAAAGACAAACCACATGCACATCTATAGACCATGACAAAATAGCCTGCAAAGTTTCAAATTGATCGGTATAAAACTTGATGAGGAGTTGCGCACACAAGGTACCCGCTGTCTGTCATCAAATGCTTAAGTAGAAAAAGGGAATAACTCCGCAAGATGAACCCCAACGGAAGAATGAAAAAAAAAAAAAAAAAAAAAAAAAAAAAAAACATTACATTTTCAACGTCCTAACATAAGCCATTCTCTATTTTTTTTTCAAGTACCTATAAACGTAACTTCGAAGTTGGGGGCATAACGATTGTTCAGCTCACACAGAGCATCCCAAATGATGCAATCAGTTACACTGTACAAACCTTGAACTTCGACTTTGTTGCATGCATATGCGTAAAGCATTTTTGTTTGCAATATGCGTCCTATGCCTGGCAAAATATGTACGAAAAGTCTTACGTTGCACTAAATATTATAGAACAGTCTTATTTCTTTTATGATACATCAATAGTAAAGCATATATACATGTACGTGTATATCTCGGATAATCATTTTCCATAATATCCCTGCAAAACGTTTTGTTAAAGCATCTATGAATCAATTATATTGTTTAAGACTTCGCTCTAGATTAAGCACTTGTTCAGCCACATTGTATTGATATTTTTTTCTTATTTCTCCACGAAAACATATGTTGTTTGCACTCATAAGAAGCGGCTCAGTGTGGCACCATGTGCTTAGGTGAAAACAATAAGCAAAAACGTAATCTGGATAGCCCTTTTAAGCTTTAATAATATCATTATATGATACATAGAAGATGAGGTAGATTCGTTCAAAAAGCACAAAACTTATGCAAATGCAAAATTTGGATACAAATACAATAAAGCTTTAGTGACTCGAACACCGGTGGCGCGTTTACCGTGGCTAAATCTGGCTGTTTTTTTTAGTCCCTAGGACTTTTTTTCCAATAACTCAAGAAAACATATATATATAGGGATATTTTGGGGATTTTTTGTTAGTTGATAATGAAACTGTATATTGTGCGTACTCATTTGAATCTCCTCATGGCGGAGATTCTATTGAGTACATTCAAAATACCATTATTGCATAGAAGATCGAAAAGACATCCCTAAATTACCCCCATTTTTCTTTTGACCTTGTGCTATCATTAACCCTCAGTAGTTCAAATATCCAATGTCTGGAACAAATTTGTATATTCAAAAGATGTTTGAGCTATTGAAATTCGTCTGTAATTAACAAAAGGGTTTAATAAAAGATTTCCGATCACGCGCCTTAGTAGTTCAAATATCCATTGTCTAGAATAAATTTGTATATACAAAAGATGTTCGAGCTATTGAAATTCGACTGTAATTAACAAAAGAGTTTAATAAAAGATTTCCGATTCACGCGCCTTTCTAAATTAAAACATTTCTTCCCTACAGACCAATACAGGTGCTTTTGCAAACAGTGCGGATCCAGATGAGACGGCTCGTGATGAGCCATCACATAGGATCCACAGTTTCCAACCCTGTTATTGATACGTGACTTAAATCCTATTGTCACAATGAATGTGTCCAAATACAGAGATGGAAGTGTCCATTTCAGAAACTCAGGGGTGAAATTGTTAAACTATTCCTGTAGTACGAAAGACCGGTAGTGACATTTCAACTACATTAATTCAAGGTTTCAACTTCACGAATTCACGATTTCAGCTTCACGCATTCACGATTTCAACTTCACGAATTCCACTTCACGAATTCACCTTCACGAATTCACGAATTCAGCTTCAAGAATTCACGAATTCAACTTCACGAATTCAACTGTTGAATTCCTGAAGTTGAATTCGTGAAGTGGAATTCGTGAATTCGTGAAGTTGAATTCGTGAATTCGTGAAGTTGAATTCGTGAAGTGGAATTCGTGAATTCATGAAGTTGAATTCGTGAATTCGTGAAGTTGAATTCGTGAAGTGGAATTCGTGAAGTTGAATTCGTGAATTCGTGAAGTTGAATTCGTGAATTCGTGAAGTTGAATTCGTGAAGCTGAATTCGTGAATTCGTGAAGTTGAAATCGTGAATTCGTGAAGTTGAATTCGTGAATTCGTGAAGCTGAAATCGTGAATTCGTGAAGTTGAAACCTTGAATAATGTAGCTGAAATGACACTACCGGTCTTTCGTACTGTAGTTTATTTTGATGCATTTTCTATAATCAGGAAGAACTAATCAATAATTAATATATTTACGTCATGGTTACGTCTTATTCAATGCTTGATTATTCTACAGTCGAACCTCGTTATCTCGAACCCGCTTATTTCGAATTACCGCTTATCTCGAAGTGAAAATCTGGTCCCTGTTTTAACATGAAGCTATGACAACAGGTAACAAAATAATGTGGAAAAGAGAAGAAATTGCTCCTAAGGAGCAATTTCTCCTCTTTTCCACATTATTATATATATATATTTCTAACTTCAGGAGTCAAAATACATATTCATTTGTTAAATGTGGTTGTTCAATTTATTGTTTTCCTCACTCTCTCAACTCTGATATGTCGAGGTACGGATATCTCGAAGTGTTTCAGTGAGTCCCTTGGAATTCGAGATAACGAGAGTCGACTGTATTTTGAAATGATCCCTAAATAAATCATGACTATACACAGCGTCCGTGTATACAAATGATAAGATATTTCTGGGCCCAATGGGTTTCCCTAGTCATAGTGTGTCTCGCTGGGACATACAAACAGGGTTTAAAGCTGTTTTGTTGTTATTAAAGCATAATATGGAATGTACTAGGCGTAGTGAGCCTACATTTTGCTTCTCTTGTGTGGGTACCTTCCTATCTGATTTCTGCGACTGTTTTTTTAAGCATGGCGATTGCTGTGTCCCCTCTATGACACGTGCAACTTGCTCTTCATATATTCCATTTCAAACATTAGAGTTTAATTTTAGCTAAAACAATTTAATGAAGACTTAAATTTGTCTTGCGCAATATAATCTACCACTCTAGGGTCAAATAAACACTGTTCCAGATTATATTCCAGCTAGTTACGGAGTGCCACTTGGCATTGCAAGGTCCACTACAGCGACCGCCGTTCAGAGACAAGCAATATAGCTGTTAAGCCAATTCGAATATCGCGAAATGAATGTATGGATACAAACAGTTTTATAGTTTACCTATCTCTGAGTGATATTATATTCTCGTTGAGTACAAACTCTCAATAGGGATGCTTTGGAAATACTAAACAAACCGAAGATAGCTGGTTCGTTTTGATTCAGTCTGTTCACGAGAACGCATGGCAGAATGCAGCATCCCTCCCGCCTCGCTGGAAGCGCTGAGCGGAGTTCTATTATCCGATATAGTGTATTATCCAAACAGATCCAAAATACCAGAACATTTTGGCCCATCTGTATACGGTGTTATTTCTAAAACCGTGCTGTGATCATAAAGGACCGTATTATAAAGAATATATAAACCCATGTTGAATCTATGGTAAACTAAAGTGATGTGCTTACACGCCAGCACGCAACTGCGTAATGATATAATAATAGCATATTTGAGACATGTCTGGCATTACGGATATTGTATATAGGTCGTGTCATGCGAAAAAATGATTTCGAGCATGCGCAAAATGTGCGGATCCAAATCATCCTGCACATGCGCAAAGTCTCATCCGGACATTTGTTCCCCACTAAAAATTTCTATTTCTATTTTGTGGACAGCGAAGACCCTGGTCAGCCTGCTCGAATGCTGATCTGGGCCTACGCTGTCCGTATATGCCCGAAGATACATGTTTGCATGGCGCAGCTCATAACTGTTGCGCGACGCATGGAAAGGGCCGTCATGCAATTTGCGGACAACGCATGCCCTGATCAGCCTGCGCATTCGCGCAGGCTGATCAAGGCCTTCGTTGTCCGCTTACAGAATCAATGGATACTGTAGTAAATGTCGACGAACAGAGAATGTCCAGACGAACCTGCACGGATGCATACGCCTGTCTGGATCTTCACTGTACGCATATGCCACATTGGCCCTCTTCCCATTTTACGCATTATATGACGGGAACGTTTCAGCCGCAACGTGAGAAAGCAGCCATTCTGAGATGTGCATCCAATGGAGACTCTAATCGCCTTGGCATCTTCGCAATCTTATCAAAGTATTTGTTGTCTACACGTTACTGTCCAAACTACGCCTAGTGATGATTCTGATCGAAATGTGTGAATGCTGGGCGCACATGTCCGAATGTATGTTTTCAGACGTTGTAGCTCATATGTATGACAGAACTGGCAATAACAGGCTTCGTTATTGAAAGTGTCCGATAAAGATATATTCTGCTATTATACTGATATTTTTGTTTTCTGTTTGAACCCGTTTCGTCTGCTATGAAAGGTTTCATCGTGTAAGCACAAACCCAATCATATGCCATAGATAATCCAGTGTTTTGAAGCATTTCATGCACTACTTGCTACTTAGCTTGAAGACCGCAAAGCATATACATTCTAGACAATTTTACGTCCCGATATACGAGTAGATAATGAAATATATGTATACATTATAGATGTATAGACAATTAATACTAGTTTTTATAAGTACATATAGCTTTTGCAATAAGCAATTTATTGTAGTGTGTGTGTGTGTAGGGGTGGGGGGGGGGGGTAGGGGAGGGTAATTTGAACATTTCTACATTAGGTGGCTGTATGCTTACGGGTGTACGTGCGGCAATTAGTTGGAATTTGATGTTTTGTCATATACACTTATAGATCTGTAAGTAACAAAAGCATGTCATGTCTTTCAGCACAGTTTGTCCATGACCAATAAATTAAAAAGAGGTTAAGTTGACTGTGCATGCTTGGCAGGTTTCGCTATTTCCTTACAACGGCAATTTGAAGCTGGGGTGAACATTTGGTACCAGTAAAATCGATTCACCACCACTCCCTAATCTCAGGTAGTACATACATGAACAAAACACCACCAACAACAATACACATACACACACGCACACATACAAACGCACACGCATATATTTTCTTACTAACATTCGTAACATTTGTCTTATGATAGATGCTTGAGTTTAATATTAGGCGACGTTACACATTTTGAGTTTTCTATGCTAAGAACAAATGTTGGATACATGCAACAGGAAAACCATGATCACACTTGAAACATTGAAATTATTTAGTAGAGTTTTATTTATACTTGTTGTTTAAGTACAGTATAGTATTTCCATCTGATCTATGAATATCTGCAATATTCTAAAGGAACGAACAAATCACTCAGGGTAATTTCAGTCCGACAAGTGTTTTTAAAATTAGTTTTCATTCATTTGGAAGCCAAAAAACAAAAATGAAAATAAAATGTTTACTAGCTGCAGCTCATGTGTCGGACTAAATTAATGTAAAGTCAGACTTTAACAGATTGCGGAAAGGTCAGTCATTTACATTCAAAGAGAAATGTTTTGGTCGCATGTTAAGAGCTACCTGGTTTCGGAAAGTAAACCATTGAAACATTATCATAATGCGCTAGATAGAAATAATTCTACGAGTGACGTGGTTAAAATAAACCAGTCTTATAGTCACTGATACTCCTAGTAACAATCTTTACGTTTCCAGATCGGAATTGAAATAACTGAAATAGTTGTCGCTAAACATATTATCTATGTCTCATTAAGCCTTATGCGATCGAACAACCTTAAGGAAGTTTGCAAATAGTTTCAATGCCGCTATCTACTTTGTGCTAGTATATTCATTTAATTGTGCACCTACTGCTCTCTCAGGTATGCGTGAAATCAAAATATATACACTTTCAGGGGAAATAGCGTTGTCAAAATTGTTTGTGTAGCTTTTGTAAAATGATTCTACTCTACGTGGAAAGAATTTGCTTCCCAAGAGAGCAGATATTAAGAGTAAAATGATTTGACCCTACATGGAAAGAATTTGCTTCCCCAATTGAGGAATATTGAGGAAGTTGCTGTGCGCGAGAGCAAACACAAAGTCACAAAAATAGCGTAATAGATGTCCTAGAAGAGCCATAGTCAAAGAACATAATCAAATAATGACATCAAGGGGAAGAGCAAATAAACCAATACAGACAGTATACAACCCAAACCATTTAAAAGCAAAGTAACCAGCTCACTTTTCCCCATAGTGATGATCACAATGCCAGGCAGGATCCACTACACACAGCCATAAAACTGCAAATAGGACAAATAATGATCCCTCTACCAGCGAGTAGCTACAAGATCACATAAAGAACAAACATATAGTTTTAACCACAATGGAAACTGAGGGCAAGGGCTGGGATCACGTAAGGCGCTAGCTTAAGCCGCCGCATCCCCTTTCCCGCCCACACACATACACATCACATATATTTATTAATGGCCATTGTACTTTTTGTTAGATATTCTGTAGTGTTCCACTTACAAACGTTTTTGAACAATTATGTAAGTTAAAAATATATATTCAGTTAAGTTTGGGTAACAGAGTTGCCACCTTTTAAGGAAAGAACTGCAAACTCTGTTTGCCATCTGTACTTTTTTTACGGCTGTCTAATTGTATTTGTGTACGTTTGTTCGATTTGCGCGTGTTTGATTTTGTCTGTTTTGTCTTCCTGTTGGTGACTAGGAAGGGCTGCGGCTTGTAATTGTGGCACTCCCTGGACTTTTCTCTTACCCTTTTTTCTCTCTTTGATGTGAGAACTTGCTGAGGATCTGATTGCATCAGTTCCTGAGTTCGCTTATTTACATTTTATAATTCAAATCGTTAAGACAGAGCATGTTTTTTATTTCATCAGGCCGTTTGTTAACCTGGCAGCAAGAAATGAGTTTTTAGTTTGTGTTATTATGATACTCGTACCTTTATACTATGCCGCTTTTTTCTCTCTCTTAATACCAAGCTATCCC
Organism: Anodontia alba; assembly: GCA_964016985.1. Taxonomy (NCBI): domain Eukaryota; kingdom Metazoa; phylum Mollusca; class Bivalvia; order Lucinida; family Lucinidae; genus Anodontia; species Anodontia alba. The sequence goes on along the minus strand of OZ024832.1, from coordinate 62,730,113 downwards.
CTATTGCATTTTATGCATTAACCGAGGCCGAAGGCCGTGGTTTTCAACACCTCCCAAGGAACCTGGCGAATGTTAATGCATTGAATTGAAATACCATGTTTGATTGCTATTATTGCATAAATACTGAAAACATTTACTATATTTCGCGTTATTTCTTGCACTGTTTTGTTTCGCCTTTTCACCGATGTCGCGCGAACGCTATTTCCACGGACTATGCTCGTTCTAGGGCCGAGCAGTACACATCTCGTAATGGCAGCAAATCTGTGTCCCTGGTACGATCATATTGAAAGTTGCGTAGCCGTGCATTAACAGCGCGTAAATTCTCATGCTAATACACGGTGCTTCTAATGAGAACTCCCAACATATGTTTTCTTCAAGAAATAAGATATATATATATATATATATATATATATATATATATATATATATATATATATATATATATATATATATATATATATATATATATATATATCATAATCTTGATACTGTTCTTATCTAGAGTGAAGAAATACCTGTCCCAGAGAAAGTAAATTGAAATTTTCTACTTGTCATCATTTAAATGGAACATTTTAGATAAGTCGGGCATGGTGTGTCCACAGCCCTGCATTAACCAGAGCTACATTATCCGCGTTGCGGTGTCGGACTATTCATAGACAGTTGTTAGGTTGAGTTTAATCTAAATAGATTAAGGACCGATCTGTTACATAGCTTTAGGTCCTGCTCGCCGGAAAACAGAGGTGGTAATATGAATTAATTATTGAGGCATTTCCTGAGTACCTTCCAATGAGATCATCGCCAGTAAGTGCTAACCGGCGAACATTCAAATTGGTTTGTGCATTCGCAGAGTCTGATCATCTTCTGGAATCTTCACTCGGCGTGCTTTTAAAAACCAGGGATGCAATTGTGTTCAGGCGGACAGCAAATACTCTGAGCAGATTGCCCGGATGCTAATAGGGATTTGAGTCTTCGCTGTGCGCACGTTTCCATGGTACGTTTTCTAACGTTGCGGCTCATTCATATTTCAATGTGGGCAGTCTGTCGTAATGCACATTCATGTTGTTTGGACGCTCTGTACAAATTTACCTCTGCATATCAGTTTGGCCTGCGAAAAATTGTCTTCATGCATATGTGAACATTGATGGCTCAGATTAGCCTGTGTATCATTTGATACCAAACGAAATATGAATGGAGCGCAAAGGCTCGGGTAAGGCTTTGCGCATGTGAAGGAAGATGTGAATCCGCACATTTTGCGCATGCTCGAATGCACTTCGCTTGACGCAGCCCAGTTTCAGTTTGAGAAACGTTTCCCAATAAGAGCTCATTCGGAAGCTTAAAAATTGCCTGAAATATTAGATCAATACAATGGCATCAATTCTGTTTTCTTTAAACCAAATGCAATTGAAATAATCAATTTCAGAATTTCTTTTTAATGTATTTCCTAATTATTAATGGTTTTCATAACATCCTCTCATCCACAGAGGCTTTCGCTCTGGCGACACATGCATTTGCATTAGTCGAACAGAATGTATGCCCTATTTTGGCGATGCTGAGACACGTTTGCTGGACATACCTTCCATACTATGTTCAAATTCAGCAAGTGACATTTTAATTGCGTTTAGCATTGCATATAAAATTTCCCTAGATAGACTAATTCCATAAAACGTCAATCCTATTCTTATGATAATGAAAGCATTTTGTTTTCTGAACACTCTCAGAAAACTGCTTAACCTGTCAGACAAACTGTCTCTTAAGGAGACAGTTAGCATAAAAGACCAACTGGAAAACATAAGAACATATCATTTTGTTGTCTGCTGAACTGCACAGAGAGAATAAAAATTGTGAATTAAGTTACCTGTAGTCGATGTTCGAGAGGTTTGATGCGGCGTGCAAAAGTAGCTTACTGAACTGCTACAATGAGACCATACAACGTGCAATTAAAAACGTTTTAAGTGAAATGGATACACTTTTACAAAAGAAGACTATCAGAATTATTGTGTTCCCTTCTGAAAAGGGTCAACTCTTTAAGGAAACAATGTATTGTTTTTCTGATAGAACAAACCCCTATTTATCACAGTAAGCCATTGAATGAAATGTGATATCCTTGATAAAAAGCATGATCGGTGTATACTGTGGTCAGTCTCATTATGGTATCTGTGAGATATGGTCATAATGATTATTGCGACAAATCGATTATTGCATAGTTTTAAATTTCTCGCCTGACGACACGAAATTTAAAGCTATGCAATAACCTATACATAGAAGAGATTTGGTCTACGGGGAAGCAAACGGGAAGTCACAAAAGTGTCTCTTGGCGCATATGGCATAACATAACGAGTAAGTAACGAGTCATCTTATCTGTAATTTACATTGTTTACAAAAGTACATTTTGGTGTACAGAGCTGAAAGGGTTAATGCTGTTTTATCGCACAGTCTTAGCAGTATTTTTCAGCTTCCAACAAATCATCTAAATAGAAAGTAATTACACAAATGAACAGTATAAATGACCCTTGAGGTGAACAAATTCCTCAACGAAATCGCTTGAATTAGGATTGTCTCATTATGGAATAGAATGTCTAGTATGTGTACGGACAAATATATCTTAAGCGTAGGGCAACCAATTGCTTCCCTTTGATTTGTAGTCAGAACATTTTCATTGAAAACATCTGTTCCGCTTACCTCTGCAACCATTGAAACTAATTCATAATGGATACACTTTCACAAAAAAAAATAAAAAAAAAAAAATCAGTATTTTTGGTCCCCCTCTGAAAAGAGTCTACTATATAAGTAAAAATATATATATCGTTTTCCTTATAGAGCCTACCCCTCTATAGAAGCGATTTGGTCTGCGGGGAAGCAAACGGAAAGTCACAAAAATGTCTCCCTTGGCGCATACGGTAAATAATCTACGGCGTGAATCCACATTTCGAAAACACGCCTATTCAAATATACTGAAAATTTCGCCACCAAAAACTGAAAGTTCTCAGACAAAAATTCTGATAAGTTTCATATTTCTGCTCAAAACATAGATTGTGGGTACTCATTAGAACCGCCCTGTTGAGGCTCAGGGATGAAAGGCTTCAAACTTTAATATAAAACTGTTGTTTATATAGCAAATACCACGCTGTCAAATAGCATATCTATATTATGTAATATCCACTACAGTGAACTCTCTCTCTCTCTCTCTCTCTCTCTCTCTCTCTCTCTCTCTCTCTCTCTGTGTGTGTGTGTGTGTGTGTGTGTGTGTGCGTGTGTGTGATCAAATTGCTGACACTTGTTTTACAGCCCCTCCATTACTACACATTTTACATACAATAAAGGAATGACTCAAGCTTGAATAATCTAATGGGCGATGATATAATAGCCTGCATCTACAAATTACCTGTCGTGTATTTCAATTAAGGTTGATATTATCACTGAAAATCACTCATGTGCATGTTATAGTGACCTTCTGAATACCATGCGCAATGCTAAGATCACTTTGTACTGCATAATGCTAACTCAGCGAATGCTTGCTCCATTACCGGCAATATCCACTTTACTGGATTATTGAAAATTGTAATTACAAAACTACGAGGTAAACGGATGTAATGTGTATAATTTAATTACTTTCGCGTAAATTGTTTGAGTCGCAACGTGAGTAAACGTACCTTCTGACATGTGCACCCACAGAACACTCAAATCACCTGCGTATCTGCACAGTTTGATCTGAGTCTCCTTTCTCCGCATGGAAAAATGTCCATCCTTCGTTATCCAAAATGAAGATTCTGTTCAGGCTGTGCGTATGCGTAAGCTGATCTGAATATTCCATGAGCACACATGTCTAAAGGTACCTTTTCTGACGTTGCTGCTCGTCTTTGTAATTGTCCGTTACTTTCCACTGTGGATGTCACTGTTCTGCATTCAGTGATAAATGTAAGCTGAAAAAGCAGCAAATGAATAGCTCATCAAATCATTAGTTAATATGCAAATATCCAGTACTCCCCGTGGTAGCAAATATGAAACGGGATTATATATTAGACCATTTCATCCCTGAGAGTTTGACGTGGACTCTTCATTGTTGAATTTGGCAATGCCCACGAATATTAGACCATTTCATCCCTGAGAGTTTGACGTTGACTCTTCATTGTTGAATTTGGCAATGCCCACTGATGCAAATATATATATATATTTATTTATATATATATATATATATATATTTTTTTTTTTTTTTTTTTTTTTGCATAAAATCAAAAGCAGAATGGCAAGTTTCGTTACGAGACGTCCCATCAAGATCTACACTGTTTACCAAGGTATCTGTTTTTGCTATGGAGCTGAAATGGTTGTTAAATAAATAGAGGATATATATTCTTTTGAAAGTGATGCCATCCGTAATTTCATCGAGTGCAATAAAAACATCAGTATTTTCACGAGTGCGAAACTATGGAAGCGTCCTAATGCCAGGTGAAAAAATATTAAAGTCCTACGTAGGAGATAGTAACTCCTACGTAGGAGATAATAACTCCTACGTATGAGATAATAACTCCTACGTAGGAGTTAGTGACTCCTACGTAGGAGATAGTAACTCCTAAGTAGGAGATAATAAGCCCTACGTAGGAGATAGTAAGTTCTACGTGGGAGTTAGTAACTCCTATGTAGGAGATAATAAGTCCTACGTACGAAGGAGATAATAAGTCCTACGTAGGAGTTACTTTATCCTACAAAGTTGTTAGTAACCACATTACAATGCGGAGAAAAATAATCTTATGTTGGTCATATTTCTTTCCATAAAATATATCTATTCAATTGATTATTATTATTTATTTATTAAAATAATTAGTAATAGCAACAGTGATTTAGCTTTGCATTTGAATTCCGAAGAATAACTATTATTATGTTGGTCATGTTCAAAATATTTGTTTTTAAAAGAGCTACGTGGGGCTTTAACAGTTTTTGCTGCATGTGTATATAGGGGTATAATATTGCTAATGATTAAACACCTTAAATCTCTATGATACTGAAATTTAATTAAGTCCGTGTTACTACCTGTTGACATACGAGCGCTTATACGTGCTGTTTTCTTTTTTTTTTTTTTTTGAGTGACAAACAGTGTGCAGACCTTAATGCTCTGTAATGTAATGTCTGATCAGGGGCCGCGACTGCTGTTTGATAAGGCGTGTCTATCAGAATACTTTTAAATACTGTAAACCACTTTCTTCTAAATTATTCACTCCTTTTCAAACATTGGCCTAAAGCAAAGGTACTTGTTTCAAAAACAAACCTCGGATATCAGACGATCCTTTACCACACTTGCCCTATATTTTTTACAAGGCCATTATAGTACCCACTGATTTGTCTAAACATTGCTGGCTAAGTGTAGAACCGTGTAGACCCTGATTACACAATGTATTATGTGACATCTGATCTGTGTCTACACTGTAAGCACAGGTCTCTCTGTCTAGAAACATAGGGTAGTAACAGTAATTATCCAAGGAAACGACATTTTATCCATATTTACTAACTGCCCAACACAGAAATAACAAGAGTCTCTCCAAATAATAAAAACAGGATTTAATAATATGTGCAACAATTGTAGTTCCAGATCAGCATGTGCATACATTTTTTTCGCTGATAGAATGTGCAAGTTCTGTTCGCGTGCAGTGTAGACTCTGATCATAAAGCGGACGCACAAACTAAGCTGGGTCTACAGTGGTCGCATAATTCATAAAGTCCATTTTTATTTTAAAAGACTCAACCATCATTGTTTCTTATTTTATTTGTAGACACCTCAAAGTTCTACAAAATATCAACAAGACATTCTATTTTTATTTTTATTAGTACATTGTTTTATATTAAAAAGATTGTTCAAACATATATGAACAAAAGTTTAATAACATCATTGTGTATTTCCAGTATCTGTATCTAGATTTTTAACGCTGCCAGGCAACTGAGTCACATAGAGGCTGTATTTCCATGAAGTGTGAATCGGTTAAATACAACCTTCTCCAAGGACCTGTACCTCCTGGTTTCATTTATCTACTTGACATCATACAGCTGAGAACCAGAAGCCTCAGGCCACTGGACAAGGTAAAAGTTTGATCTATAACCCATGCAATAAAAACAAAGTGGTCAAAACATCAAATGATCATCAACATTTGAAAAGGACCATTACGACAATGATCTAAGAATCCGGGCAAACAAATCGGCATCTTTAATTGTGTACCTATAGAAACACTGGTTACTGTAGAATACATTGATAAACAGTGAAAATCCTGATCAGAATGTGCAGATGTGCTGTCTGATCTGGGTATTTCGTGATTGCATAATACAATAATAATCTCCCTTTTTTTCATAATCTGACACAAGTGTCCTTTATCTGAGACAGGTCACTGCAATTCTTAATCTGTTTCTTAAGTTTGATTGATTAACTGAAAAGTGATTGTAAAGCAACATTTATGCATCAAGGACAAACTGATGATATTCGTCATTTTCCCAGAAAGTAGGCTTTGACATATCATGCAAATTGTCTCCAATAGAGACAGTTTGCATGAACTAACAAACTAATACTTGGGGTAAAATAATTTAACCCTTAACATTTACCACTCTCTGGGTTAATTCAGCAGACGATAAATTGGTGATATTTGTCTTATCTTACCCAGAAAATAGGATTTGACATTTCATGCAAATTGTTTCCAACAGAGACACTTTGCATGAAATGTCAAACCCTTTCTTGTGTGTGTGTGTGTGTGTGTGTGTGTGTGAGAGAGAGAGAGAGAGAGAGAGAGAGGAGTTCCTGAATTATCGTTCACTAAATATATTACATTTTTAATTAATCAATAAGTTTTGTTTTCTTAGGTTAAACTATTGATTTTCATTTCAAAATCGTATTGAATTATTTATTACTACATACTATTTCCTACGTAGGACTTATTATCTCCTACGTAGGATTTACTATCTCCTACGTAGGACTTATTATCTCCTACGTAGGACTCATTATCTAATATGTAGGAGTTACTATCTCCTACGTATGACATTATCTCCTACGTAGGAATTACTAACTCCTACGTAGGAGTTACTAACTCCTACGTAGGACTTATTATCTTCTACGTAGGACTTATTATCTCCTACATAGGAGTTACTAACTCCTACGTAGGATTTATTATCTCCTACGTGGAGTTACTAACTCCTACGTAGGACTTCTTATCTCCTACGTAGGACTTATTATCTTATACGTAGGAGTTACTATCTCCTACGTAGGACATTATCTCCCACGTAGGAGACTATCCTACGTAGGACTTATTATCTCCTACGTAGGACTTAAAAATATTTTTTTCACCTGGCACTAGGACGCTTCCATACGAAACACAAGTGAAGATCTGATTTTTCTTTGTACACGAGATGAAAATATTTATTGATTGTATTTACGAAAAAAGCAAAGTTTCTTTTTGTTGTATTGTTTTTTATGCTTAAGCACTTCTGACGTCATTAGTGACGTCGACAAACAAAACAGAAAAATCATGACGTCGACATTGAGTGCTTACCACAAAGACAGAGAAATAAATATTTCGGCAAATTAAAATAGTTCTGATACCAGAATGTTCCTTACTTTCTAACTAAGAAAGTATGGTAGTATAGTTCAGAAACAAAGAAGTTAGAGGTGTTAAAAAATCTGAAGTGGAGGTAACATCTCTTTTAAAACAATGAAGGAAACCTAAGTCATTCAAACCGAGAAGTGAAAATATAAATCAATCAGTCACTAGTGAAAATGATATAATATCATTTCACTAGTAATAGATTCCGCATCAGATATACACTGATTTCACCGCTAACAATAAAAAAGCCCATTCTTCCTACAACCTAATATCTTTAGTTTTAACCAAATATCTTCAGCTTTCTCTTTTCTTTTCAATGGTTTATAACGTGTGAGCTGTCTGCTGTCGTTTGGTTACTCTTCCTCTTGGTTGGCTATATATCATAAAACCACTCCTTGTTGCATTTACGTACATAAACACGTACATTAACGATTATTATACAACAAGTGGAAACTGTATGCTATACTATACGGTACTGCAATTTTGTTGAATGAACAAGATTAGACAAAAGAAACGGATTTTATTGTTTACTTTTGTGGTATATAATATATGGTGTTGTAAATAACAGTATTAACGCACCATTTGATAGAATTCGTTTTGGTTTCATTTTTTTTTTTTTTTTTTTTTTTTTTAGATACCCGGCAGTAGAGCTATGATTTATTCCATCCTCTTTGGTCGTTTTGTTTTTCTTGTGTATGTTCTGTCCTATCTAAGATTACCTTACTTGAGGAAGAAAGAACTCGTCATTTGTCTATTTGTTTGACAACATGTTTAGGCTGTGTATGATTCTGTTACTTCGCTCTTCCCCTGGGTATTAGACATGTAGAGGGAGACGGTGATCTCTGAATACGGCATTTCTTTATATTAAATGCAGTGTTGACACCATAAAAAAGTTTCCCTTTAGTTAATCTTAATGTATTTTTTCTAGGGATCATTGAAGCTATGTTGGTAAAAGCATATTGGCAAATCGAGTTCCGCTAAAGCCGGTGCTACAATGTAGTGGGTCAAGCTCCCCTGCGACCTAAATTTCTGTAAGAGCATCAATAAAACGGATACTCCGATTTCCATTCTTTTATGTACAGTTAAACCTGTGTAAGACAGCCACCTTTGAACTTGACTTCAATGGTTGATGTGGAAAGGTGGTTGTCTTATAAAGGTACATGTCATGTAATTTTGCTAGCAAAATTACATGACATGTACCTTTATAAAACAGACAACGTTTTCCACATCAACCACTATTTAAAGTCAGTCTCGAAGATGGCTGTCTTACACAGGTTTTACTGTATTCGTTTGGAAAGTCATCCTTTATACATTTTATTTATCATTATGTTATGTCATTAAAATTGTGTTCCTTTATCGTTTCCTTTGCTTTCATAGAATTCATTTGTCCCGAAGTTATTACAGTCTCATTACCTGATAAAATGTTTGTAGTATAATAGTGAAATTATCCTACTTTCCTAATTGGCTTACTGTACTCTAAGCACTGGGGAAGTCAGACAGGCGCACACAACGTAGACACAGATTAGAGGCTGAAAAACGCAGTGTCTGATCTGAGTCTACATTGTTTGTCACTCAAGTAGCAAATATTAGGACATATTCAACAAGTCTTCTTTCAAACGTTGGGACAAGTATGGTAAGGAGTTGTGGTGTCGGAATACTGAGGGTAAATACGGTATCTTGGATTTCATTTATAGAGCATTGATTAACAATGATTCGATCATGACCCAGAAACAGGATAATTATAGTGTCAGAATTTAGATTTCGTGATACCATTTCGTTGCTTGTGGCCACCATTTAGACGTCGTACGCGCTTATCCTTATAACAATTAACCACAACTGCAGCAGACAAAAGATTGAGTTTTTTTGTTTGTTTGTTTGTTTTTTTTGTTTTTTTTTTTGTATTGATCAGAGAAAATAAGACTTGCAATCTCATGCGTATCGTCTGCCTAGGATGTCTCTGAAAGATGGTAAAATAAATAGAATTTCGTCATATGTAGCTTAGGCTAGCACAGCTTAGAATGTAAGAACATCAGAGACCAGTATCAGTCTGTGAGTCCCTTGCAGGGAATATTACATCATATTATAGATATGCTATTCGATTCTGAAGCAGTTCTGTATCAAACGTCTTCAGTTTTGTGTGTTCAACCTTTCAGCCGCGATTTTCTGAGGTGGACTCTTTCGTCTTTGAATTTGAACACAGGGATGAACCAAAGAGGGTTTCAGTAAAACTGCAAAACAAAACGGCAAACAGTGTAGGTTATAATGATTTACCTAGTAATGAGTAATCTTACCTTTAATTAACATTGTTTATAAAAGTAAACATTTGGCGTACAGGGCTGAAAGGGTAAATATTGTTTGATCACACAGTCTGAGCAGTATTTGCCAACTTCCAACAAATAGTCTGAAGAAGAAGTAATAAACACACATAAACAGTAAAATGACCCTTGAGGCGAGCAAATTCCTCAACGAAATCGGTTGGATTAGGGTTGCTTTTTGTGGAATATAATGTCAAATATGTGTATAAACAAATGTATTTTAAGCGTAGAGCAACCAAATCTTTCCATTTGATTTGTAGTCAGCTCACGTTCATTGTAAACATCTGTGCCCTTACCTCTACGACCATTGAAGAATGAGTACATTTTCTACGAACAGAGTAATCAGAATTACGGCGACAAAAGTAGTGCTACAAAAAATTAAATATAGAACTATAAACCGATGAATGTCCGTTGACCATTTCATGGCACGGAGTACCCGTATTTAACAATGAGACTTCGGTGTTCCCAGCGTGACGTAATGGTCGGTAGGCTTTCGACTGTCTTGTCCAATCAATGGTGGGCGCTGCCGCCTTGCTTTGCTGCGACGGACAAGGAAGTTGTGATCAGAGGCCTCACTTGGTCGGACAAGGTCTTAATTGTTTGTTTATTTTTGTATATGGATGCGTTTTGTCTTAGGTACTGCGTTCCTAATGGTGCTACCTAAAATGGACTGAGCAAAAAACAAATATGTTGATATTGATTTGGAAATATAAAATTGAATACATGTTAGACGAAATTATTGTTTTATGTTAATATATTGATGAATCATAATGAAAGTTGTTTTGAATAAGTTTAAGTTGCATGTATTATATTTGGTCTGATTGTAGTCTTTAAGTATATTGGCTTTGCATGCGGTAGTGAGCATGCGTTTGCTGTGTGGGTGTGCTTGTGTGTGTGTTTATGGCGTGTTTGTGATGAGGAGACAGTCACTTCTGCTATGAGAACAAGTTTAGTACTTTTTCTTCTCTTATTTTTCAAATTCAAAATTAAGAAGTTGAATGACAACTAAGTTAAGTTCATTTCGAATATGAGTGCTTTTAAATTAAAATGCACACTTTTGTTTTATTTATGCATCTATTTGTTCCTATAGCAAATAAAATATCATTTGGCGCTTAGGGAGTCAATTTCCTTTTGCAAAGTAAGTATCTTCAGAGAACATTGAAAAGCCAGTAATAAAAATAAAATAAGAATTATCAAAATATTGTTTCCAGACATATTGAAAATAGAGCGCTCATTTCATGGAATTAGCCTTTTTTGTAATCAGTTTACATAAAATGGTGACTCATATTTTCTGGAAAAGCATCAAAGCTGAACACAATTAAAATGTATTTTGTTCTGAATTCGTACCCAGTGTGGCAGGAGTTCATTTTGAAGTAACCAACGAATCTTGTCAGTGTCTTTATACACTCAACATCACAACAACAAGGTCTACAACCTCTACATCTATTTTGAAAACATGCACGGCGTAATCATCTGTGGAATGGACAGCACTCTTTCAGGTTTAGCATTATAGGGATCAAACATGGTTTTTCATGCATTAACATTCGCCAGGTCCCGTGGGAGGTGTTGAAAACCGAGGCCGAAGGCCGCGTTTTGAACACCTCCCAAGGGACCTGCCGAATGTTAACGCATTGAAACACCATGTTCGATCGCTATTATTGCATAAAAACTGAAAACATTTACTACATTTCGCGTTATGTCTTGAATTTTTGTTTTTCGCCTTTTCATCGATGTCTCGCGAACGTAATTTCCAAGGACTATGCTCGTTCTAGGGCCGGGCAGTACACAGCTCGTAACGGCAGCAAAACTGTGGCCCCGGTATGATCATATTGAAAGTTGCGTAGCCGTGCATTAACAGCGCGTGAATTGCCTTGTTAATACACGGTTTTTCACTGATTAATGCACGGCTGTTAATAACGTGCGACGCTGCTTTTTATGCAATAATTACCGATAAACTATAATAATGGCAATATAAGAAAGCTTTATGCAAGGAAACTTCCTACATAAGAATAAGTCTTTCACGAGCGGACCGCATTATCAGCGCCTTAAATAAGTTTAATTTGGTCATAGCAGAGAAAGCTACAAATAATATTGTTGTTGCTGTTTGACGGCTCCGTTATATTAAATTGTTGAAGAAGGAACCTAACCTCTCAAACATGATACTAGAATCTACATTCAGACATCCACTGACAAGAAATCCGTTGATATAATATTCTTACTATCAAGTTTGCAGTAAAAATGAAATATATATAAGGCAGATTTCGTACGTGCCAGTTATCATTAAAAGTCATATAAAGCATATATTATTGCGAATTATTGTTCCTGCACTACTACTTTGCCTACTACATTATAATGTTTTGCCTGGCTGTCATTAAAACGTGTCATTATGCACTGTGGAAAAGGTTTAGAAACATCTGGCAAACATCTGTTATAAGACATGGATGTAAAATTCCATTATTATTATTATTATTATTATTATTATTATTCGTTTATTTCTTTGTATGAATATGATGTACGCATATATGTGCTCCCAGGGACGGTTCATATCAGGCTGCGCATTCGCGCAATCTGATCAGCATATTCACTCGGCGCATTTTGAACAGACAAGGATACAAATTCTTTTCATGCGGAAAATGAAGAAAGACTGATCTGTGTTTTTGTCAGAAGGTATGTTTTCATTTTGATATAACTACATGTAGAGTGTAACAATAAACGATCAATTTACATAATTATAGATGACCTGGAATTTTGTTCCTATGAAAACACAATGATGTATATTTAAACTGTTATCGATAGCTGAAACTAAATTGTAAGAAATACTAGCAATATAAGTCCTTGTATAGCTTTCACACAATACAAATGAGGCAACATTTCATTCAACATAAAATATTTACAGTTAACTTTGATAACCTTGCAGCAGCAGTCGGACTGTTTATATATACAAGTTATTTATATGTTTTTTTAAATTCCCTGTGAAATCGTAGATCATAGATTCATAGAAACACCGGGTCTAAACCTTCGATTACAAGTTTCAAAAAGTTCAACAATCACAGATACAGTTATAGTCTACGAATGACACCAAGAATTAACAGCACGTTATAATTAAACAGATGTGAGACGGTTGTAATTGGCCAAGCGAAGACTTAGATCAGTCTGCGTATCTGGGCAGTCTAGTCAGTCTTCATTCTGCGCTCGAAGAAATACTTGGTTCGAAAAAGGCACCTAGCGAGGACTGGCTGCTATGAGTAGTGCATCTTGAAAAAATGCCTGTATAACTTTGACCTCCTTAAACCTCACTTTCGTATAGTAAAACTGGGGTTTACTGGGATATACATTATTTTCTTATTTCTGCTCAAAAACATAGATTGTGGGTACTTGTTAGAACCGCCTTGCCAACAGGCCTTGTCCTGTTTTGAGCAGAAATATGAAAAATATCAAAGTTTTTTTTTAATCTGAATTTTTTTAGTTTTTGGAGGTGAAATTTTCTATATATTTAAATAGGCGTGTTTTCGTAATGGTCCTGTTTGTAGTTTTCTTGTGTTCTGGCTTCCTTTGCTTTGTTGCATCACAGTATATTTGATTATTTGTATTTTAAGTGATATTCCACAAATGTAGTAGAGGACCGTATGTCGACAAAACTTCTTTGTAATTTGGACGTGCATTGGAATTAAAGGTAAGATTTAGCGCAATACCGTATATTTGTTTGAGATCCGCCCCATTCCCCAGGTAGTTTTCCTACTGACCGTTCCAAAGGCGATTCATTATTTTTTTCAGGTTTGCTTTGTTTGTGCGTCGCCGGTTTAAAATGTTTAGTTTGTTTTGTCATCATTTGTTCTTCATATCTCCTTGTCGGGAAGGATGTGTTTCGTGATTGAGGCATACCTGGGTATTTTTGCATACGTTTAGCAGTCTAATCTGGGACTTCGCTGTCTGCGCACGGAACGATTTAGTACATATACTACAATATATCAATGGCAGGCGAATGACCTGATAAGACTGTGGAGATGAGCAGAACCATTTGAGCGGTTTCCATGAGCTCAAAGTCACATTTCGCTTATTAGGCACAAAGACATGTGACCTCCATAAAACTGGAATATTTAGCTGGATTTCGCGCATGTCCGTAACACGATCTGTTACATCTTGATCTTAATAGCTTGCAAATGATTTGCCTCAGATTAGAATTAGATTGCTTGCAAAACACACATAGCGAAGCGAAACCAAAAGGACAGAATAGCCTTGGCATATCTATGGTTGTTCACCTTGGCTGTTCGCACACATAGCATTCGAATTTTTAGAATTAGAACTCGACACGTGATTGGCTAGTTATTATTAAATCAGACAGGCACACTGACACGTAAGAATAAAATAGACTTGATTTTTGCTTTTAGACCACATTAAGTGCTAAGTCATGTCTCACTGTAAAGTATTAAACGCCACCGTAGACAGATTCTAATTTACTCCGCTGCAATATCTTTTAGGCGAAAGTAAAAACGCACTAGTTTTATTGCCCCATTCAGACCAAGTTGATTTCATTTGATCAGTATAATGCATGTTCAATTTCATCCTGAAACATAAAAGCAATAAAACTTGCACGTAAACTAAGATTAGTACTCGGCACAAGTAATCTTGTTCCGACTAAAAGCATATATTTCAGTACTATCATAATATAGTCGAACTTCAATAACTCGATCATGTTCGGGACCGAAGAAATTTATTCTAGACGTGGGTAGTTCGAGCCACTGAGGTCTAATCATATTAACAGGTCAGAAGAGAAATGCGGATAAGTTTTTTTGGATGTGTTTTGATAGTCTATAATATAATTGTCTGTTGAATGTTCTCAGTGGAATCGCCTTGATGAGAACACCCTACATACATTTTCATAATATGAAAAAGATATCCCTACATGTTAGTTTTTCTTAAGCTATCGGAAGTTTTGTTTTCTGGTGATACCCGAACGGTTTGCCAATTTTACCGAAAATATAGTAAATTCAGCAAAGTGTTTTATTGTTCCTTAAATGATATTGCATTTTTCCCTCGTTCGTCGAAATTTAATGCCACATTTCGTTGTTCCCTAAAGCTCCTCAAGGACCCACATAAACAATAAAAAAGATAAAAAATGAATAAAAAAAATGAAATAAATAAATAAATAAACGAAAAGGCAATAACTTATAACTTTCAAGAAAACCATGCCACAAAATAACGTAAAATAGGTCAGACCGATATTGTGGCCTAAAATATTATTTCTATGGCAAATATTTGAGAACAATGCACAGAAATAGAACGGTTCACCCTCACTGATGTAAATATGAGTGCAAGTCAAAAGTGAAAATTGAATAACAAACAGTGTAGTTCCTGATGAGACGGCTCGTTACAAGCCGTATCATCAGGATCTACTCTATTTGCAGAGATATCTGGAATGGTTTGCAAAAATGAAAGTGTTAATAAATACAATTAAAGAAATTGTTTCTTCATCATTGGTGTTAATGTAACAGTGAAAAACATTTAGCTCTCTAGTATTTGACGTAGTATATATGCTACTTAGTACAGTTTCGTGGGTACCGGATACTAGTGCCTATCTTCCGACTATTGAGTCTTTATTAACTATTTAAAATATATCCAACCGCTATGCAGGCATTGTAGGGTACAGTGAACTAATTATTTTCCCCAATAGAGCTCCAAAGTAATTCCAACCCTTTTTGGTGGTTAAGAATTCATTTTAGGGTATGGCTGGGCTTCCAAATTTTGTTTTAATTCAAAAACCAGGTTTAGCACAGCAAAAAAAAAAAAATAAGGAAAAACACCACTGTCACCGGCACATTCTGTGATTTTTTGGAGGCTGAATGTAGCAACCCTCAATTGGCAGACCTCAAAAATTAAAACTTTGCAGTTTTCGGCTGTAGCAAACACACACAGTAACATTTATTTCTTTAAAAATAATCAGGAAATTACACAAACAAACATGTTTTCTTCAAATTAGAATTAGGTGTTTTAATTCATCTTTATTATTAACCAAACACAGGTCACCTTACACAAAATAACTACTCCGGGCTTCCCTACACGTTTTTGTACCAATCAGCAGTCCTGTCACAATTGGTTCCCTGTGCCCAATGAAACTCACACTCTAAGCAATCACTAAGTCAGATATTCAGGACGTGCACATGTGCTACATTGCGTGTGTATGCTACTTTGTATAGACATTGTACGACTCGTAAGATAAAATGATTACATGTGGCGGATGGGACTGAATCGACTGAACCCCTGCTCCATCGCCATTAATATATATCCTCGTTCATAGATACATTACTAACTGCGCTACCGATTTTCTTGCATCAACCATCGCAAAATAATCGATCGATGCTAATTTGAATAACACACACTTTGCAGCATTACGAAAACACGCCTATTCAAATATTTAGAAAAGTTTACCTCCAAAAACTGAAAAAAAAGTCAGAAAAAAAAAACTCTGATATTTTTCATATTTCTGCTCAAAACATAGACTGTTTGTACTCGTTAGAACCGCCTCGGCGAGGCGGTTCAAACGAGTACCCACAATCTATGTTTTTAGCATAAATAAGAAAAATAATATATACCCCTTTAAACTCCAATTTTACTATATAAAAGTGGGGTTTAAGGGGGTCAAAATTATATAGGTATGTTTTCGTGACGGAAACACCATTTTCCATGCATGTATAAAACTACCGCTGTCTGAGGTTTGGCTCTCTGTGGTCATAACGTTTTTTTTTGTATTTGTTCTGATTTCAGGCTCCCACCGAACCTGAACTCTCTATTGTTTATGATTATATGTATTTTACTTTCTATTTACACTTTAATACATTCCATACTCTTTTGTTAACGTCCAGGGCTGCTTCTGCCAATAACGTAGTGAATTTGGTCAAGTGAAACGAGTTCAAAGCGCCCCTCTCCTTCTGCTGGCCTTTTCAATGCAGTCGGATCACCTGTTAAAGTTCGTTTTTTCTTGTTTTTCTTTTTTTTGTGCTCTGTGTGTGTGTGTGGTGTGTGTGTGTGTGTGTGTGTGTGTGTGTGTGTGTGTGTGTGTGTGTGTGTGTGTGTGTGTGTGTGTGTGTGTGTGTGTGTGTGTGTTATTGCAGCTATATCGTTTGTTCTTGTGTTTGTATGTTCCTCACCTCTTCTTTTCAATGCCTTATGCGATGTTTCATTGATTAGGCAGAAAACGCCTACGCAGATCGTAAGCATATTGTAATTAGAGAGGTGCATCAAAATAGCGGGCGAGGTTTCAATCGAGTACAACTAGTTTAATCACCGCATTTTCCTCTCCTAGTTTTGTTTTGGCTGAGTATTCAAAATGGATGGTTTCGTTACATTTCTTATGTCTGTGCCGTTTATTGCTGTTGTTTTATTCGTTTTCAATATTTTACATGTGTGTATTCGTTTCTTTGTGTTCTGTGGGTAGGCTGACCTTGCTGGCAGAAGCCTTTCCTGAGTGAGATAAATCTACGCGTGCACATGGTTTCTTCGGAATTTTGATCTCTACAATACTACATCATTTAAATAAGATTTTTCTCTGCCTTGCATTTTGGCAGTTGTTATCCCCAAAACCTTGTTCTGGACTCTTAAAACTTAGGGGCAAGGGTGCTGAATGATGCATACATGATCAATCGAATATTATTTTTATTTATCCATGGATACAAATAGAAACCGACGACATTCGAAATTGATTTATTTTTCAGAGATAGTAACACTTGACATTTCATGGGAATTGTCTTCACATGAATTGTCAAGCCTTATTTTTTTTCTGGCAGATAAAAAGGAAATATTCCACAATGTCGTCTGCTATAGTTGCGATTAGCACTTTAAGGGTTAACCTCTTTTAAAACAACAAACCCCTAAATCTTATAAAAGGGATCCCTTAATTCTACAGAAGAGGGTTCCTGGGACCCTCGTTTTAGAACCCTGAGGGAAACCCCTGATGAAATGTATTCAACAATATTGCATGATTCTCTAAGCGGACTGCAAAAACCCTGATTATACATGTATTACGAAGGCGGTCCTGTAACTGAACTGCACTCTTTGCCCAATGATACATTCCTTTTCGGAATTCAGTTACATTACGAAAACACGCCTATTCAAATATATTGAAAATTTCACGACCCCAACATCACGAAAACATACCTATATAATTTTGACCCCCTTAAACCCCACTTTTCTATAGTAAAACTGGGGTTTACAGGGGTATACATTATTTTTCTTATTTTTGCTCAAAAGATAGATTGTGGATACTCATTAGAACCGCCTCGCCGAGGCGGTTCTAACGAGTACCCACAATCTATCTTTTGAGCAAAAACAAGAAAAAATATCAGTTTTTTATCTGAAAATTTTCAAGTTTTTGGAGGTGAAATTTTCTATATATTTGAATAGGCGTGTTTTCGTAATGAAACCGAAAATTTTAAAACAAAAATTCTAATATTTTTCATATTTCTGCTCAAAACATAGATTGTGGGTACTCGTTAGGACCGCTTCGGCGAGGCGGTTCTAACGGGTACCTACAATCTATCTTTTTGAACAGGAATAAGAAAAATAATGTATACCCCTGTAAACCCCAGTTTTACTACATAAAAATGAGGTTTAAGGGGGTCAAAATTATATAGGCGGTGTTTTCATGTAAATCATACTGGACTAAAAATGAATGGATACATTTTCAGGGGCGGTAACTCTGTCATTTGATCTACTCTTAAAGTATAGAATTTGCTTTCAAAGCAATCCTGAAAAAGGGTTACTCTAAAGGGGCAAACTTGCTTCTGTGGGAACAAGCAGACCTCTTTTCCTAAAGGGATTAATAAGTAGAAAAGCAAACGGCAAACCACAAACGTTACCTTGCATTCAAAAAATGGCGGATGAACTACCAGGGCCGCGCTCAGAAGAGCGAGATATTAGCGAACGTTTTGCCCTGAATCTCTGCTGCTGTTGGCGCTCGTCATACGGATAACCCTCTTTATATCGAAACTCGATACAACGACAAAATTCGTTGTAATGACAATTTGACTGTCACGAATCTTTCACTTACGCGGTAACAGTTAGTGAAATTATGCAAGAATATTATGCATGTATTTAGATTTTTAAAGAAACATATGAATTGTATATTTGTTAGAATCACCTCAGTGAGGCGATTCTAACAAATATCCAAAACATATGTTCTATCAGGACATAAGAACAAAATAAGATCTTTCTTACTTATCAATCTGCTTATTAAGTATTCTGTACAACAGCAAATTCATTTTAATTGCAACGTCTTTGGGAACAAATGCTGTCGTTGTAACGAGGGTTCACTGTACATGGATCCAAGATTACGATCACTTTGCAATTTTGAACTCATTCCATGTGTATTCATTCACTTTGTTTAGAAGTGAAAACATTCTTGACATCTAGCATCGAAATTGATACAACGTATGTGGGCACATATCAGGTGCTTTTCTTATTCCAGGGAGCCTTTACAAATGCCCGCGCCAAGCCAAAAAGTAACTTCGAACATGCGCAAAATGCGAAAATTCGGAACTTCCTGCGCATGCGCAAAGTATCGTCCGGGTCCTTGCTCTCCATTCGTACATTCTGTAGTATCCCATGATTCTTTCAGCGGATATGGAAGGTCCTGATCAAACTGCGCGGATGCGCAGGCTGATCTGCGCCTTTGTTGTCCGCACATGACCGAAGACAGTTTTCGCATGACACGGGGCAAATGATGTAATCGTCTTTTACTGGTATTTGTCTTTGTTTCGTTTTTATGTATCCCATGATTATCATTATAAGGTTTTGTGCGACATTTTAATGCTGTCTCTACTTTTACGGCAGCTGGCGGTTGATAACAAACGCAATATACCACATTTGTCCTAAATATTGGAATATCACAATTTCTTACCAGTCTTATCCAAAAAATTGAATATGCCATTTTCTTACGTGGTGTTATGTGGTAAACCGTATAGACCCTGATCAGATACCGAATTTAGTGGCAACTGATCTGGTTTTATACTGTTTGCTCAGACTGATCTGTCCATATACTTCGCTTGTTTATGGTAACAGCGAGCTGCTTGCCACGGGCGGCCCAGTCTCAGATAAATCTGTACAATGATACAAGAATATGTCTAGGGGAGCCGTTTAAGCCGATCAGGAAACGGAACTGCACCTGTCACCAGAACACGTTTAGACATTGTGTCATATTTAACGGCATATCTTGTGCTTAATCATTGTTACGTACCATAATTAGATACCATATTTATATTAAGTAAAAGTACACCTTACCTAATTACCATACTTGTCCTAAATGTTGGTGAAGTCCATTTTATACCTACTGATGTATCCTAAAGGTCATGGACGAGTAGAGAACGGTGTGTTCATTGATCACCTGTTTCTTTCTATTTAGTCCGCTAAATAATAATGTACCACGGTCTGCCGCCGGCCTCGGTGACTCAGTTGGATGCGCCGTCCGATTTGAGACCAGGAGGTCGCGGGTTCAACCCCCGCCGAGGTCGGCAGCATTCTTTCGTGGAGATTGATCATGAAATATTTTCTACAGTCATTCTGTCCCTTCCGCTGATTCAAGAAGGGCAGTTGTCAGTTTCTGGCGAAAGAATGTGCACACTACTGGTTAACCGCTTAGAGGACTAAGCCTGCCCAGTAAATGTGTGATTAGGTAAACTGACCGCGCTCGACATGACCCATTGGGTTGACTGGGCCGTAAAACCTCAACACAAACAAACAAACCACAGTCTGCCCGTCCGAATGCTCAGGGCAAATACGATATACGATTGCCTGACGCGTGATCTCGTTTGCAAAGCACATTAACACATTGTAGACCGAATGATTTCTCCCACACTTTATATTAGAAGAGTCTAATTTCAATTTTAGGTATATCAAGCTATGCGATTTAGATTTTCTGAGAGAAAAATGGTTGAACTACATGTATTTGCAAACAGTGGAGACTTTGAAATGCGGCAGAATGCGGCGTCTGATCTGGGTCTCCACTGTTTGCCAAATAACCCTTTTAGGGGTCTCCCGACTACAATCATTACGAAAACACGCCTATTCAAATATATAGAAAATTTCACCTCTAAAAACTTATCATTTTTAGATAAAAAATCTCTGATATTTTTCATATTTGTGCTCAAAACATAGATTGTGGGTACTCGTTAGAACCGCCTCGGCGAGGCGGTTCTAACGTGTACCCACAATCTATGTTTTCGAGCAAAAAAAAAAGAAAAATAATGTATACCCCTGTAAACCCCAGTTTTATTATATAAAAGTGGGGTTTAAGGGGGTCAATATTATATAGGCATGTTTTCGTGATGTGGATTTAGAACAGCTGATATATTCGGAAGCACTGGACAAAAGCCATTTCCTTTGTATATATTTCTCTTAACATATACAAATAAATGCCAAACTCACACTGTGTCTCCTATCTCCGCTTCTGCACTGTGTGTCTGAAATGTAAAGAACATTAAAGGATCAGAACATAAAATATCAAAATGTCTTGAATGGGCAAACGAGTTCGGAAACATTTATCAAAGATGGATTCATGAATCGTGCAAAGCATAAAATTTCAGCGGTCATGCGTTTATGATACTTTTTTAAACATTCTGATCGGTTATTCTGCAACTAAACTGTGCATATGGACCTTTTTTTAATTGTACAATTATGCTATCATAAAATACGAAAATCAGAGGTTTCATTTGAGAGCAATGTCCCAGCGGGCACACGACGTTAAAAAGCATTGAGGGGTCTCGTTGATTATCGCCTTTGAGCCCTTATGTATGCAGATGAATATAAAGTGTCCCAGAAGTTTTGTCGCTATCAATTCCAAAGCGGTATTTTTTGTTGCAGTTTTTTTAGTGTTCGTGTTGTTTTCAATGAAGTGTTATTTTTGTAGTCGTTTCATAGCTTTCAGCCATTACCTGGCGACGTCTGGGTCTGGTCTATTTTTCTGTGTTTGTTGCCTTTCCTGAGTGTCCCCTGGTTGTTTTAAGCAACTGCTTGCTTGACGATCAATGGTAGTTTTGAAAGAGTATAATTGATGTAGCGTAAAATAAATAAATAGTAGAATGAATTAGTCAAAGGTTGCCCTAGAAAATAGCGAACGCTTAGAATTGGACCCAGTCTAACTGAGACTCTTCATATGCAAAACTTGGTTTACAGGGCTACATAATCCCCCAAGCATTACAAAACATGCCTATTCAAATATATAGAAAACTTCACCTGCAAAAACTAAAAATTTTCAGATAAAACAAACTCTTTCATATTTTTCCTCAAAAACATAGATTGTGGGTACTCGTTAGAACCGGTTCGGCAAAAATAAGAAAAATAACGTATACCCTTGTAAACCCCATGTTTACTAAATAAAAGTGGGGTTTAAGGGGGGTCAAAATTATATAGACGTGTTTTTGTGATGGCATTGTCTCTGCTAATTGTAACCCAATCCTTCGACACATGTGCGAGTGTGAATGAAATCGATGGACAAGGAAGGCAGTAACTGGTTCTTTGGTAAAGGTACATGTATGTGTAGCCTTCCGAAGACCCAGATATTAAACACTTACAGCAGTATAAGGTCGATAATCAGCTTCCATGTCGGAATCCCATTACGTTATATTTCTGATAATTAATAAAACTACCCCCACCCTTCACCAACTGTCCGATTATTTTACTTCATAAAGCGGTGACTCGGGGTATCAAATGTGCCCTCAATTCTTAATAGATGCAGTGGTACTGCTTATAACTGTATTTGCGCAAATGGTAATTTAGTAAACATATTTCTTTATCAGACCACCCACTGAAATCCGGATCCGGAAACAAAATCAGTTTACCTGACAGTTATCCGTAAAAGCACAAGGCAAATTTGTAGCGGGTGACATTCTAAAATTGAGTTAAGTTATTTTTCATCGCGGATTCACGTGAAACGTCAAACATTATTTTCTCCGATAAAATATACTACAATAATAATAATAATAATAATAATAATAAAAATAATAAAAATAATAATAAACAATTCAAAGTGTCGTCTTTTGTAGTTGCGCTTCGGGCTTTTTAAAAGTAGTAGCCTTTAAGCTGTTGAATACAGATACAGACCACAACAGACATCCCCCAACCCCACCCCAGCCTCCAATATTGCACAGAAAGTAAGATGACATTCAAATGGTTTATCAGTCTTTAATGAAATGTCAAACCTTACTTTCTGGGACAAATAAGAAATATATCAATGATTTAACGTAAACTGATCCAGCTGACTGTGCCAACATGTACATAGCCTTGCTCCATAACGCAGACAATAGCGCGTCTGACTGCAGATCCAGGGTTTGCAAGTTCCAATCCCATCTCGGCTATATAACTTTCGTGGAAATTGGTCATAATCTCCCTTTTTTCGGTCACTCTCCAGGGTCCGCTAAAGCGAGAAGGGCTTTTGTCAATTACTAGCAAACATCATACCGTAAACAGCATGTGTACACAGTGCTGGTTAACCGTTTAGAGGAGTAAGCCTGTCTAAGAAAACTGTGACTAAATTCAATTACCGGCTTATCGTGAACCTATTGTGTTGAGCAGGCTGTAAAATTGCAAATCGAATAAATAAAATAAAACTACATGTACAGAGAAGAGAACAAGCAATGTTAATAAAATTACTATATAAGTTAGCTATAACGACAGCTGGCCATAATTTGAATACTTATACCAAATTAAACATTTTTTCCTAAAGTCTTATTTTTACGGGTTTTATTTGAATTTTAGCTGATTTAGATCATATTTTTTTCTTTTTAACCCATTTTAGTCTGGGAACCGCTAAAAAGGTTATTGGCAAACAGTGCAGACCCAGATCAGATGCCGCAGGACATACCTCAAATCGAAAGTAGAATCTTCCATTATATAGTCTGGGGGAATTCATTCAGTCTACAATGGGCAAGGGACTGGATACACATGTTAGATGTTCCGCCATTTTTACAAGGGATACAATTTTTATGCTTCCTCTTTGCTTTCTTGCATACAATTACCAGTCTTAAAAGGTATCTAATCAGAAAGAAAAGAATTATCAATTTCTTTCCTTTTAAAGTAGATAATTTCCACAAGGGAGATAAAACCTTTGTCCGAGTTGCCTCTTTTAAAATGTATTCATTAAACTTATTGTTCTTTCTAAACCCTCAAAAACGTGATGATTCCATGGTTCTATTGCTGCGAACAGACGTGTTGAAAACCTGCTTTAGAATAAAGCTGGATTGGTTCTAGACAGACAATTCGCTTAGATCAATCATTACAAAATCTGAGCCTTGTCTTTCTTGCATCCTGTGAGATTTTGAATGCTGCGCAAAGCGAAAAAAAGTGCTGCTGCACTCAGCAATAGGAGCTGTCGCATGACAGCGTAACTCGCCTGAATAGCGCTTTGCCTCTAATAATTTTAACCAAACACTTCAACCTAATCCTTTAAATCTCCTTAAGGGAAATCTCCTTAAGGGTAATGGATTCATGTGTCGGGGTATTGACTCTCTAAATCTATTGCGGCCCCTTCTACAAAGAGATCTTCTCTAAAAGGAAAAAAATTTGCTCCCAATGGTAGCAAATTCTTTTCTTCTAGAGTAGACCCCTTTTCAGAAAGGGATTGATGTGTAGGAATACAAACAGTAAAACTATAACTATAGATACCCAGGAAATGCCACGATCACAAAGTACAGCCCTCCCAAGGCACAAAAAGAAACCAAGAAAAAGTCTACCATTGTATCGTCTACATCAGAGAATTAAAAGTCGAGTACAATGTAGACTGCATCAGAGAATTTAAAAGTCAAGTACAATGTAAATTTCATCAGAGAATTTAAAAGCCAAGTACAATGCAGATAACATCAGAGAATTTAAATGTCAAGTACAATGTAGATAGCATCAGAGAATTTAAAAGTCAAGTACAATTTAGATTACATCAGAGAATTTAAAAGTCAAGTACAATGTAGATTGCATCAGAGAATTTAAAAGTCAAGTGCAATGTAGAGTGCATCAGAGAATTTAAAAGTCAAGTGCAATGTAGATTGCACCAGAGAATTTAAAAGTCAAGTACAATGCAGATAACATCAGAGAATTTAAATGTCAAGTACAATGTAGATAGCGTCAGAGAATTTAAAAGTCAAGTACAATATAGATGTGTATTTTATATGACACAAACAAATTGTCACATACTGTATGACACATGGGCTATAAGGCTCAGCCTGTAGCATGTGATAAAAAAAAAAAAAAAAAACGCCTACTAGTGAAAGGTTTCCAGAAATGGAGACATGTGTCAAGAAAGAGATATAAAAAGTGTCCTATTTAACTTGAAAACAATTTTAAATCAAGGATACTGTGGCGCTGAACCTAAACAGAAAATTTTACAAATAAATAGATTAATATGAAACAGTTATGATCACAAATACTAATGACATTTTTTATCATCGGATATAAATTGGCCAAGCTTACAGAAAAGTGGAAATCTATAATGACAAAGTCGATGGCTTGAAAACATGTTACAAGGTCGTTCTAGGATATTGGTTATTAGGAAATCACGATTTTCATTTGCACATTACTTGTGCTGTTAGTATCATTTATCCTTTAAGCTTTAGCGCATTAGGCTAAAGCCTTAGATGAAAATTAGTGATATTGTTCGTATTTTTTTTTTTTTTTTTTTTTCAAATACATGACTTGTTTTTCTTTTCTTTTTTTTTGTAAGCAGCAAAATTAAAGTTTAAGTTTTTTTTAGTTTTTTTTTTTAACTTTGAGCCTCCCTAATGCGCGTGCACAAAGTAAAAATCTACTCTTTGTCTGGGGGTAGTTAAATAAATAAATAAGCGTTCTAATTTACTTCTGAGGTTTTGAATCCAATCAAAAGGAAAAAAAGAATGCTTCATTTATCTCATACACAATTTCAAGACACATGCATGTAGTAAAAGGGAGACATCAGCGACGTAATTAAGAAATTATGTATAAGTTCACGTGATGCACGACAAAAGGTTTCCCAACGCCGGAATAATGAGCCACAAATGTACATTCGGGCATGTGCGCCCAGCGAAGAGGCAGTTCAGACTGCATATGCGTGCAGTCTGGTCAGATTCTTCACTGGGCGCGCTATATGTAGTCAAGGATCAAGGGCTTTGCCATACGGACAGCGAAAACTGATCTAACTTCGCAGAGCCTACGATTCCAAAGGATCTACTTCTTCGCTGGGTATCTTTGTCCGACGTGCATCAACTAACATTGCAGCTCATACCGTTACTATAGAAATAAAGTTTATTAGCTCACCTGAGCACGAAGGTGAGCTATTGTGGGTCAATGTCCGCTGTGTGTTGTGCGTTGTGCGGCGTGCGCGGCGTCAAAAATTTGCTTTAGAAGCCTACTCCTCCTACACCCCTGAGTCAACTGACTCGAAACTTGGTAGGAAGCATCGGGGTGACTTGTAAATAAAACATAGCTAAATTGTTACGATCGGAAATCCAAGATTGCCTCCATGGTCGCCATCTTGAAAATCTATTTTTCGCTTCTTCTCCTGAACCGAATTGCCTTGAAACGTGGTAGGAAGCATGTGGAGGGGGGGGGGGGTGAAGGGGGACTTGTAGATAAAAAAAGGGTGCATGACTTGTAGATCAAAAATAGCTAAAATCTTTCTGATCGGAAATCCAAGAAGGCCGCCGTGGCCGCCATCTTGAAAATATATTTTTCGCTTCTTCTCTTGAAGCAAAAGGTCAAATGACTTGAAAACAAACGGTAGGAAGCATCGGAGTGACGTAGATAAACAAAGCTGAAATCGTTCCGATCGGGAATCCTAGAGGGCCGCAATGGCCGCTATCTTGGAAGTCTGTTTTGCGCTTCTTCTCCTAAACCGAAAGGCCAGTTGACTCATAACTTGATAGAAAGCATCACGGTGACCTGAAGATAAAAAAAAATAGCTAAAGTTGGTTCAGTAGGAAATCCAAGATGGCCGCCATGACGGCACTAATAGAAATCTATTTTACGCTTCCTCTCCTGAATCGAAAGGCCAGTTTACTCGAAAGTTGGTAGGAAGTATCTAGGTGACTTGTAGATTAAAACAGAAACTAAAATGTTCTGATCTGTAATCCAACATGGTCGCCACAGTCGCCATCTTGAAAATTTCTTCTGAAGAGAAAGGCCAATTGCCTCGAAACTTGATAGGAAGTATCAGGGTGACTTGTAGATCAATAAAAAAAAGCTAGATTTATTCTGATGGAAAATCCAAGATGGTCGCCATAGTAGCCATGTTGAAAATCTATTTTAACTGTTTTATCCTGAACCAAAAGACCAATTGACTCGAAACTTCATTGGAAGTATAGAAGTGGCTTGTAGATCAAAAGTAGCTAAACTCATTCTGATTGGAAATCCAAGATGGCCACCATCTTGAAAATCTATATTGAACTTCTTCTCTTGAACCGAAAGGCGAATTGACTCGCAGCTTGTCTAGTAATCAGGTGAGCGGTACAGGGTCATCTTGGCCCTCTTGTTTTAGAGGATGTTAGTGATGAGTAACGCCGGCAACTCACTCACAAGCTGGATAAAGCCCAAAGGACTTCATACAGCTTCCGAGTGAGTCAATGGGTTGGGAAGTGCGGGGTGGGGGGGGGGGGGGAGGGGGTGCTATTCAGTTTGTGAATAATTTTGATATTTCTAATGGATACATGTTAAAACATAAGTTAAATCGACTGATATTTATTTGAAATGCAATGGTCCTAAGAGTTCTGCTCAGTGCATTAATCGAAGTGTAAACATTGTTTTCAACTTGAGCTCACCAGTCAAACCGCGCTAAATCGGCGCAAAAAATTCTACAAGGAATAACACTTACAGCAATAAGCACACTCACAAAACTGAACAAAAAAAACTGAGCTTGACCAAATTATCTAGTTACGGAGCAACGTGAAGTTGGCTTAACATTCGACGTTCGACATTCGAATGTTCAGCCACACGACATTCCACATTCGACAGTTAAATACACATTCGACGTTCGAATGTTAAGCCATACGTCATTCGACATTCATATGTCGAGTCACACGACATTCGACATTCGAATGTTGAACCACACAATATGCGACATTCGAATGTCGAGACACACGTCATTCGACATTCGAATGTTGAGCCAAATGAATTTCGACATACGCATGTTCAGTCATACGACGTACGACATTCAAATTCGACATTCCAGTGTTGAGCCACACCATTCTCCCCTATCCGCTGATTCAAGGACAGCTGTTAGAAACTAACGAAAGTTAGACATGCTCCCGTCTAACTAATATTAAAAATCAACATAAAATGATTCTTTTTCTTTCTTTTCTTTGTGTGTTTGTATTTATGTGTGTGTGTTTTTAGTGGTGGTGTGGAAGGGGGGATGGTGAGGAGTAGCGGAGGCATAATTATGTATATTATGGGGTCAAGCTGTCAATCAGTTTAGGGTCTACAAAACTCCTGGGACCGCCAAAACAAAGTTTCGAACAGGTAAGCGATATAATATGTGTTGAAAAATTGTCGAGGAGTATTTTACCTTTGTTTGATTAGAGAAGAAAAACTCATAGTGTGGAAACAGTCTAGGCGAACGTACATGTATAAGCAAGAAAAATATACTATTCAAATGTTCTAACCGGCCACCATTTATATCTCCATAAACGGTATTTGACGATTTCTATCAAAAAAAAAGTAGCCGATAAACTTTTAAGATTTTTTCACTGATTAAATCATCAGGATAGCAATACTCAAAAGAGCAGAAAATGGAATGGCCGATTTGTTCTTGCGTTACGGACTTACTAAGTTTCCATTGAGGTGTACGGAAAATTACAAAATTCAAAATTTTTGAAACTTCATTGTTATTTTCTTGCTTTGCACTTCGGCAGAGCTGCGGTTTTAATGTTTTTATTGTTAGTGATGAAGTTTCAACTGTGGCTGTTTATTTATTTTTTTTCCTCATTAGAATAAGGATTGCGCATGCGCATTTATTTTATTATTTTTTTTTTAATTTTGCTAGAAAACTGCGTTTTAATCTCAAAATTGCCTTAATCTTTGCCAGCTAATCATATTAAAACGTCTAAAAAGTATTTTAGACCAAGGTAGTTCAATCCATTCACATTTAATAGGTTTTACTAAGACAACAAAAGTTGCCGGTTAGATGATTTGCCCAGTATAGATTCTAAAGGAAATGGCTATTAAGAACAAAGAACACACTTGTAATACTGCTGGGGTGTAAATTTTCTGGACCACTTAATTAGTTAGTTTCGGTCAAATAATCATCATCAGTGTTCCTATTACCATTTTTCAAAAGGAAAAAAAAAAAAAAAAAAAAAAAAAAAAACGTAATGGGTTCAATGATAACAAAGGACGAGAACGTATAAAATGCAATATCATAAAGTACAGTGAGATTTTTTTACGGCCGTCACACGGCACTAAGCCCAACTGTAGTGACGATCAACTGATTCTTAAAGAAATGACCCTTGAATAGTCTGAGACACGAGAGATTCTCTCGGAATCTGCTTGCGCATTTTAGTAGTGCGTTCTTCTATTTCACTTTACTAGTAAATTATTGTTAGCTAATTAAATTCCTTGTAAATTGATGCTTCGAACCTGGAGGAAATTAATCAAGTGCATTAGATTATGACCACGCAACGTTTTGCAAAGAAGATGCATTTTATCATTTCTTATGCTTGTATACGCATTCTCTGTCCTATTTTTAAAACAAACAGTACCAAAACATATATCGGAGTCCCGGAGTAAAACCGTTAAAAATGCACTTACCATGGCACACGACCCAGGTGATCCAAACCGCCAAAACAATGGAAATGCTTTGACAAGTATATTTTTGTCAGACGAAACATGTTCTCAGTGCAACGTAGTTAATGGGCATGGTTAAAACGGTTTATCTAAAATACAATGTGACAGTAGAATTGTTTTCAAAGAAAACAAATTCCCCCACTAGAAAGAGTCATTGATATTCATGTATCAAATCTGGTGAAAATCAACCAGTCCGCTTAAGAGCTACTGCGCACACGAGAAGCCGTCAGGCCAATGCCGAAGCCAACGAAAGCAAGGTCAAGATCACCAATTCTAATCGACTTGCTTTCAAGTCGATTAGAATTGGTAATCTTGACCTTGCATTCGATCAAGGTCAATAATATATCCATGCAAGTTTCGTGAAAACATGTCACTCTCTTCAAGAAATATCTCGATATCGCGTGCGCAAGAAAACTCAATACCAACACCCACGCCAACGTTAACGCTTAAGCAATGATCAGACTGCTCGGATGTTGTCAGCATATGCCCGAAGACAGGTTTAAGCATGCCCTTGGGCATATTGTTTACGTTCTCATCACGGAAACATGCCTATATAATTTTGACGCCCTTAAACCCAACTTTTATATAGTAAAACTGGGGTTTACAGGGGTATACATTATTTTTCTTATTTCTGCTCAAAAACATAGATTGCGGGTACTCGTTAAAACCGCCCCAGCAAGGCGGTTCTAACAAGTACCCGCAATCTATGTTTTGAGTAGAAATATGAAAAATATCAGAGTTTTTATCTGAAAATTTTCAGTTTTTGGAGGTAAAATTTTCTATATATTTGAATTGGCTTGTTTTCGTAATGTTATAGAAGTTCCTCGTGATCAGGTCTGAGGTCAAACAAGCAAAGCTCAAATGATCTACGGCACATCATTTCCAACAAGACTGCATGTGCGCCCAGGGAAGCCTCTTAGTAGCCTTCGCCGCGCAATCTGATCAGTCTCCACTGTCCCTCTGAAGATGCTTTGGATCTTTGGCTTCCCACAGACAGGTCTGCAGTGACTGATCAGACTGCACTGATGCGCAGGTTGATATGAATATCTGCTGGGTGCATATGCAATCTTATTCATAATTTAGGTAAACTTTCTCAGCGCTTGCAATAAAATGCTATTTCAGACGCATTTATTAGAAAGATGACAGGTGATAGCGGCAAGTTCACATTCACGTTTGAGCCAGGGCACAGCAATACCTACAATTTACATGTGCGCCCAGTGAAGTCTCAGATCAGCCTGCGAGCCCGCGCAGTCTGGACAGAGTTTTCGCCGTGCAATCTATGGATAGCTAAGGACCTAAAGCATCTTCATGCGACCAGCAGAGACTCTGATAAGACTGCTTGGATGCGCAGGCTGATCTGAGTCTTCGCTGTGCGGACATGTAAATTGTAGGAAATGTTTTGGCCAGGCTAATTTGGTTATTTTGCTGGTTTAGCTGGCATTGTCTAATGTGCAGATTGCTATGTTACTCTCCTATTTCACAATACTGACGTATGAATGCTTAACGTCGCTTTCAACAATCTTTCGATCATATCGCGACGGTGTCTAGATGTGGCAGGGAGCTCAATGCTCACTTTTAGAGTGCTGCCTCACTGAAATATCACTCCCCAGACACTTTGACATGATATTCCACCTAGTCACATTATACTGACACTGAGCTGACCAGTTCTAGTTCTACTTTCTTAATGCTGAGCGCCAAGCGAAAGAGCAGCTAGTACCATGTTTAAAGTCTTTAGTATGACACGGGTAGGGATCGAACCCGCAACCTCCCGCTCACAAAGCGGACGCTCTACCACTGAGCCACTGTGACGGTAAATGTTCTAGTGTACCAAGGCCCAGTTGTTCGAAACTAACGATGTATCGTTAGTTAACGTATCGTTAAAACTTTGATCATGAAATATGGCATATATGCTAATATTTTTGCTGAAAACATATTAGTAGCTTTTGCATAAAAATAACTGTAAATTAGATACTGTACTTACTAGAGCAGTTAAAATGTTGACCACTGAAGAGTTCGTTAAGCTAACGACGCTTTGAGCAACTGGGCCCAGACGGTCAAATGACATTTAATTGCCCGAAACCAAGCTGAAGCACAGGCAAGAATGAGGCGCGTCATGCACCTTAGCGATAGTAGATTATAGGGATCAAACATGGTTTTTCATGCATTAACATTCTCCAAGTCCCGAGGGAGGTGTTGAAAACCGAGGCCGGAGGCCGCGGTTTTCAACACCTCCCTTGGGACCTGGCGAATGTTAGTGCATTGAAAAATCATATTCGGTCGCTATTATTGCATAAAAAACTGAAAACAATTGCTACATTTCGTGTTATTTCTTGCACTATTTTGTTTCGCCTTTTCACCGATGTCGCGCGAACGCTATTTCCACGTACTATGCTTGTTCTAGGGTAGGGTAGTACACATCTTGTGACGGCAGCAATTATGTGGCCCAAGTACGAGTATATTAAAAGTTGCGTAGCCGTGCATTAACAGCGCGTGAATTGCCTTGTTAATACATGGCTTCGTCGGTTAATGCACGGCTGTTAATAACGTGCGGCACTGCTTTTTATGCAATAATAATAATTCAAATGCATTTATTCGAACCGCAACGTGAGAAAACACACCTTCTGACATGTGCGATCAACAAAGACCCACATCTACCTGCGCATCCAAAATACCCACAGTGAAGATTCTGATCAGAGCTGTGCGAATGCACAGGCTAGTCTGAATCTTCGTTAGGCGTGCATGTCCAAAGGTACGTTTTCAGACGTTGTAGCTCAGTTATTAATCGGTTCTGGGCTCTTTCTCCAACTACCGTTATTGACCTACGTTAATACATATACACTATCGTATTTGCCATACATGTAAGTGTTCGGACATACATGCCTGAATAGACACTGTATATCAAGACAATACGTCTTGTGTATTAACACTAAGTATTCGGACAAACAGGTCTAACCAAACAGTGTAGACCCAGATAAGACGCCGCAAAAGGCGGCGTCTGATCTGTGTCTACACTGTTTGTCGCTCATCCAGCAACGACTTAGACACACAAACGAGTAGAAAAGTTGCCTTGTTCATGTTTTAGGACACGTATGGTAAGGAGAAGGCCGTCGGATCCAGGATGATAGCTGGTGGGGGAGGGGGTTCGATTCGACCAGGCTACCGTTCTTACTCTATGTATTCGGAAAGACAATCCACTGCAAACAGTGTAGGCCCAGACCATACATGTACGTTGCAGAATGCGGCGTCGGATCAGTTTCTACACTGTTTGTCACTCATCCAGCATTTTAAACACATTCATAAGTAGAAAAATCGAATTGTTGAAGGGAATTATAAGGTAACGTGTAAGGGATGTGAATGAAGGGTAAATATGGTATTCCAAATTTAGCTTTATCCTAAATTAACGATGAAAATGAAATTTTGAGTCAAAAGGGGGTTCGACTGAATCCCTTGACCGCAGACCCCGCCCCCCCCCCCACCCCCACACACTCACACCCACAAACCCTGAATCCTTCTCTGCTAGGTGTCCAAATATATAGGTAAAATTGGGTACCACAAGCACTTTTATAACGTAGAGCCTGAATGCTATATTTACAATGTAGTATTACATTTTCTTATTTCGGCCCAATATTTTTTTCTTAAAGAAAAAATGACTTCTTGTTAGCATGTCTAAAATTTTGTGCCGGAATGAGCAAACCGCTCCTTTATTATATCCCCGGTATGCGAAATATACATGGGTATATATTTAAATATATATATTTAGGGTTGTTGTTGTACAGTTTTTTTAAACCTTTTGCCTCTCATCTATAATGGGCTACTTTCTGAGGTGCAAATTCATTTTTTAAGAGTAGCCGTAACGATGGGCTACTCTCTGAGGTGCAAATTCATTTTTTAAGAGTAGCCGTACTCTTCCTCCCCCCCCCTACACACACACACCCTACACACCACTCCCTCCTCCCCAAGCTCGCTCTATTTAAGTGTACTATTATTAGTGCATTATGATACATGACAATTTAAATGCTAAGCTAAGTCTTGCGTTATAGTCGTATCAGAAAAAAAAGACAGCCTCATCTTGTTCTATTCCATAGTATTGTTTCGTTTTCGTTTTTTTTTTTTTTTTTTGTTTTTTTTTTTTTTGTTTGTTTGTTTTGTTGTTGTTGTTACCTCATTTTTTTTCGTCGATTTCTGAAGGCAATGATTTGTGTGTGTGTGTGTGTGTGTGTGTGTGTGTGTGTGTGTGTGTGTGTGTGTGTGTGTGTGTGTGTGTGTGTGTGTGTGTGTGTGTGTGTGTGTGTGTGTGTAAACGTTTTTGTTTTGTGATTTTTTTCTGTCAAAGATTTCTCAGAAACTACTGAACCTGAGATTTTGAAATTTGGTACAGACATTGGGTGTGACGTGGTTTTGTGTAACAAAACTTGTGTGTAGATACTGAGTTTAGTGGTGAAGTGATTTTGTGTAAGATAAAACTATATGTCAGATACTACGATTTATTGTAGCCTACTTCTTCCCATCTCTCACTCAAGTGTAATAAATAGGGACATTTGTGTCAAACATTTCTCTGTATATATACTGACTTTAGGATTCTTAAGTTTGTATAAACATTAGGTATTACTTGTATCATGTTGAAGAGAAATAACATCCACCTGCATATTTTTTCCTTTATTATTTGTCCATTTTACTTTCTCTTCAATAAAAAAAAGTCTGTGAAATTTTTTTCACTCCACATAAGAGCGGACTGTTCAAATTTTGTATGTACCTATCCTGAGTGGGGCAATGAATGTTGTATGAAATATTACGAGCCAGGCGCAACGAGAAAGAAATGAAAGTGAAACCATTAACAAACTTTAAAATTAATTACAATATTTATTAACAACAAAACAATAAGACAATGTGCAGAAAAATATAAGTAAGCAGTAACTTTCAATTTTTATTGCTACAAAGACCCTCAGAAATAATCCACAAGAATTTTTTCAACAAACCCTTTGAATAACAATTTCTGATCCCACAATTTGAAGTCCCTGAATTCAAAAATTTAATTCCAGAATGAATCAAATATTAGTAATCCAGTATAGAATAATTTTCGATGAAAATATACAAAGATGCCCATATGAAAATGTTTCCCCTTATATATTATGGAAGAATATTCTAAAAAAAAGAATTTGCCAGAGGCATCACTCATTTTCTAGTTTTAGTCAAGAATATTCTAAATGTTCTAGGACATACCAAAAATAGCCCAATCCAGAATATTCCATCTGGAAAGTTCTGTAAGGAATATAAACAACTTGCTTTTGTAAACATGATTTTCCAGAAAGTTCTATAGAAACTTGCAGTAAACAAAAAATAATGATATTTAAAATACAGAAATTAAACATCTTATATATAACAGAAAGAAAACAACTAGTTTTCTTTCTATTCAGTCGAAATTCTTTCCAAACAAACAAAAAGCAAAAAAAAAAAAACAATTGTCTTGACAAACTGCACCTGCCTGCTTATTCTTCATTTATTATTCCATTTTTCCTTCTCTTCAACCACAACTTGGACATCTGCATCATAGCTTTTGCATTACCATTAAAGCGAGAATATTGTCAAGGACTGTTGATGGATTACTGGTCACTTTGTGTAGTGTTGTTTGCTGATGCCCGTTCTTTCTGATGACTGGATGCAGTTTGTAAATTTTCCACAATTTCCCAAAGTAAGACTGTTTTTGTAACTTCCTGTTTGTTATACTGCACGCCAAGTTCCTTGTCATCACGAAAACACGCCTATATAATTTTGACCCCCTTAAACACCACTTTTATATAGTAAAACTGGGGTTTACAGGGGTATAAATTATTTTTTCTTATTTCTGCTCAAAAACATAGATTATGGGTACTCGTTAGAATCGCCTCATCGAGGCGGTTCTAACGAGTATACACAATCTATGTTTTGATCAGAAATATGTAAAATATAAGAATTTTTTATCTGAAAATTTTCATTTTTTGGTGTAAAATTTTCAGTATATTCAGGCATGTTTTCGTAATGTTAAAAGGATCAACTCTAAAAGGAAAGAATTTGCGTAAGAAAATAATACTACAGTCGATTCTCGTTATCCCGAATTCCAAGGGACTCACTGAAACACTTCGAGATATCCGTACCTCGACATATCAGTGTTGAGAGAGTAAGTAAAATAATAAATTGAACAACCACATTTAACAAATGAATATATATTTTGACTCCTGAAGTTAGAAATATCGTATATATAAAATAATGTGGAAAAGAGGAGAAATTCTCCTTAGGAGCAATTTCTCCTCTTTTCCACATTATTTTGTTACCTGTTGTCATAGTTTCATGTTAAAACAGGGATCAGATTTTCACTTCGCGATAAGCGGTAATTCGAAATAAGCGAGTTCAAGATAACGAGGTTCGACTGTATTTGCAATAAAGAGATATCGACTAACATAAAATAAATAATAAACTAACATAAAATATAGAATTCATTGCTTCTTTACCATAGGGGCTGCTTTTAAAGGAAACATTTATCGCTTTCAACATAGGAGGAGGGGCTACCTTTAAAGGAAATTCTTAATCGCTTCCAAAATTTGGGGTACTCTTTAAAGGAAAGAACCTGCTCCAAAAAGGAGCGATTTTTTTCCTTTAAGGGTAGCCCTATTTCGGATGCGACATTGGGGAAATGTTTTCAAGATTTTCCTGGGTATGCATAATACTAATTCCGGTCTGGCTACACCCCTGCCGTCGGTATTGTTATTATAGAAAGAGGCTTCGTGGAACAGTTAACAGATCTAGCAATGAACATTTGTTTGGGAATCCAAAACTAATAAGGAAATTTCGATGTTTTTCTCTCAGAAAATAATAAATGTACAAATACAGAACATCATTAATATTGTTGTCTTCATGAATGAAAACAGATATCAGGCTGGAATTTAATTACGTCTGTAAGGAGCAGTATGACGTTTTTATGACCTGTGTTCGAAATAAGAAAAATGCTAAGGCATAAAACAGCAATAAAAGTAATTTGCTTTCTTTTATAATTACTAGAGTCAATGTTCTGCTACACCTGATCCTGTCTTAGGTAGTTCATCTGGATGTCAAGGAGACAGGATATTCTACATGTACTCTTTCGACAAGAAAGACCAACTTTTGTTACTTTTTGTTTGGTTTCCTGCGCACGTCCTTTGTAAAAGAGGTGTCTACTCTAAACGGAAAGAATTTACTGCCATCGGGAGAAAAGTCTTTCCTTTTAGAGTAGACACTTTTGCAGAAGGGAGGGAAAACACCTTTAACGGAGTTGTATTCCTTGAAAATGTACTTGTTCCTTCAACTACCATAAACGTTTGATACTGTAAACGTACTCTAGAATCATAGTTATGACGTTTTGTGCACTAATACTTAGTGGTTCATTGCAAAAAGTAGGCTACTGAAGTACTGAATTGGCAGTCTTTAGAGCATACCCTGTAAACCATAAATATTCAAATAGACAGGCTTCAGTAAACAGTGAGGACTCGAATTATCCGCTTCCCCGGGGGCAGCAAAGTTTTTTTTTTTTTTTTATTAGTCCCCTTTCCTCAAGAAAGTTGTAAAAGTTGTCTCCCTTGTAAAATGGCAACATATCTACATATCTGCCAGGCGTTGTCTACGTAGAGAATGCTTACTTTAGAAATTATTGATCTACAGATTATTACAGGAGTGTTCCCAGCGAGCACGTGACGTTTATACAATGTCACCTCAACGTCGATGCAACGTCGTGACAGCAGAAGTCGTTGCATCGACTTTGAGGCGACGTTGTATAAACATCATGTGCCAGCTGGGTTGTTTATTTAATGTGACTCTTAAAATAACTCTGAAGAACAAAGAACATTTACGAGGGTCCTGCAAAAAGTTTTGTCACTGGGTTCTGATTACTTCAGTGCTACGTTTTATCAAACATATTTTTATTACAAACTTTCAAAGTATTCCCCTTTACTGAAACACATTTTTGTAACCTTTTTACCCAGTGAAGAAAAGCAGATAAATAGTTTTCTTTTGGTATCTGTTGGAGACACTGATAAATATAGGGATAAAACTTAGAAAGCCTATTAGTGACATAACTTTTTGCAGGACCCTCGTACATAATCTTAAAGACATGCCTTTTTCGACAATGATTCCGTATAATTTTTTTTTTATGATTGCATGGTTTTAATGGTTTTAACCATTGTCCTACTGAACCCGGATATACAGTGTAGATCCAAACAGTGTAGATCCAGATCATTTGGCTTCTGAAGAAGCCAACTGATCTTGATCTGCACTGTTTGCCATTAAGTATGTGAATCTATAGCAAGAATCCAGATCAAGTAATCTAATTGGCTGAAAATTAGAAGTGGGTATGGCATCTTAATTTAATCAGCAGAACAAGGGTTAATGTTTGGAGCTGCATAAGGAAATAGGGGCGAGGTTTCGCGCGCGTACAAGTGGTTTAAGCCCGCAGTATTTTTCCTAATGCCCGTTCCCAAGGCGGCTCCTCTATTGCAGTTCGCCATTGTTCGTGCATCGGTGGTTGCTTTGTCATTATTTGTTCTTCATCTCTTCTATCTTTTGTGCCTTGGGAAGACAGTGCTTCGTCGCATTCCCTGGGTATCTTCACTGATACATTTTCATTCCCACACACTTTGCACTCAATTATATACACTAAAAGTTCAATGACTCGAACTTCGACAGTTCGTTACCGTGGCTGATTCGAACTCGCTTTTGATACCTTAGAAAATTCTACCGATAGCTCAAGAAAACAAACAGTTAGGGATATTTTAGGGATTTTTTTTTTTTTTTTTTTTTTTTTTTTTTATTTCATCATGAAAAGTATTTTGTGTGTACTCGTTCGTATCACATCATCGACGTGAATCTAATGAGTACATTCAACATACCATGATTTTATAGAAGATAGGAAAGACATCCCTGAATTATACCATTTGCTCCCTGACCTGGCACTACGATTAACCCTCAGTCACTCGAATTACCCATGTCTAGAACAAATTTCCAAAGTACCAAAGATTTTTCGAGCCACTGACGTTCGATTACAATTTCATTACTGAACAACCCATATCCGACAAGACCACTTTATTCGTCCTCAGAAGAGAATTATGTATTTACGTAGTCCACCTCTCAGTTTTGCATTTCATTACGTCATTTTCTCTTTCTCTCTTTATTTGAAGATCATTGTGCTTTTGCCCAGTAATGTTGTTTTTTTTTCTCTTAAAACTAATTTGATTCGTAAAGCTGCATTTCATCCTGTCATTCCTTATAAAGTGTTTTTTTTTTCTTTCTTTTTTTTTCTTTTTGAATTTATTGTATTTCTTTGTTGTGTGTACGAGGATTCTGCAAAAAAGTTTTGTCACTGGGTTCGGATTACTTCAGTGCTACGTTTTATCGAACATATTTCTATTACAAACCTTCGAAGTATTCCCCCTTTACTGAAACACATTTTTGTAACCTTTTTACCCAGTCGCGAAAAGCAGATAAATAGTCTTCTTTTGGTATCTGTTGGAGACACTGATAAATAGCGCTGCCAAGAGAACTTCTAGACATATACTTATTTCCAGAAATAATTTTCTTAAGCCTTGGAAATAAAAAGGTCAGGTGAATAAGGTGGACGGTTTAAAACTTTTACCTTTTCAGAAGCCAAAAAAGACATAACAATCCCACACTTATGAGAGGAGGCGTTGTCATATAAAAGGTGGACTCCTGACCATCCTTTGCTTGGTCGTTTCTTATTGTAACAAGTAAATTGGTCAGTGTATATGACTGCATCTATTTCAATTTGAAATAACTCGGTCAGTTGGAAAGCAATTTGAACGAAATAAACTGGTAACGTTAGTTATTTATTCAACACACCATTCAAGTGCAGTGAAGCATTTTAAAATATACCAGGGGTAAAACCAAGGAAGCCTATTAGAGCTAGAACTTTTTGCAGGACCTTCGTATGGTATTTCTCGTTTCTTTTCTTTCCGGAGTGAGGAATCTTAACATTTTATGCAGATTGTCTACTTAGGGGACAATATGATATGTCGGTTCTTTTCTTTCGCTCCTGCTTGTAGCAGGGTTCGACGTAGGAATTCGAATTTCCGTCCGTTCGTCCGTTCGTCCGTCCGTCCGACTGTCAACAATTTAAGTCGAGCCTATCATTAAAGTGCATTTCTCTGAAGCAATGATAGCTGGGAGTGTCAAACCTTGTGTAATAATACTCTTCGAGCACGCGCTATGTCCCGATACCCTTGACCTAGATTTCGTGGTCGAGTGACTTTGTCATGATTTTACGGTCGAGTCTAGCATTATTCAAGTCGAGTCCAGCATTAAAGTGTATTTCTCTGAAGCTGTGATAGCTGTGAATGTCAAACTTTGCATAGTATTTGTCTTTGACATACTCTTTAAGCACAGACTATGACCCTTAACCTTTGACGCAGATTTCATGCTCGGATGACTTTGATAATATCTGAAAGCATTTTATCAAACGCCAGACTCATCTTATGTGATACAAGCAAATCATTCATTATACATGATATAGTATGTCACAATGGGTTGCTACTTAAACTGCATTCAGTAGGACTTACAGTTGATGTAGTAGACTGGTTCTTAGAGTTCATACAGTACTTACTTACTTGGACATCATGAAACGCATTGTAATGAACGTGAATAGGCTACATGGATACGAAGTCTTCTCAGGAACCCGACTCTTCGCTAATAACATTTGATAAGATTTTTGTTACAACGATGTACGAGCGACGTCATAGTAAAACTTAAGGAAGATTACACTAGCTTAAAGCTGTTTCATGTGCAATGGGCTACTCTCTGCGGTGCAAATTCATTTTTTAAGAGTATCCCTACTCTTCCTCTCTCTCCTCCACCCCCCCTCCCTTCTCCCCAAGCCCGCCCTCCCTCCTTTAAGAATGTATTCATATATCAAGATAATCTATTTAAGTCTACTATATTAGTGCAGTATGTATGATACATGACAATTTAAATGCTAAGCTAAGTCTTACGTTAGTCGTATCAGAAAAAAAAGAAGAAAAAAAAAAGAAGAAAAAAAAAAAAAGAAAAAATCATTTTCAGATAATAGGACAGCCTCATTTTGTTCTATTCCGTAGTATTGTTTCGTTTTTGTTTTTGTTTTTTGTTGTTGTTGTTGTTTTGTTGTTGTTGTTTTTTTTTTTTTTGTTTTTTTTGTTTTTTTTGTTTTGTTTTGCTTTTTTCGTCGATTTCTGAAGGCAAAGTGATAACAAGAATTTAACTCTCGTGCAGTGTGATCACGGTCTTTTCCGTTGACCTACAGATTCATTGCTTACAGTGGCGTGTATGGGCAAGCAATACAGTCCCTAGTCAAGCTGCACAAATTAACTTACTGATTCTAGGTCAGAGGTTAGCATATGCCATGAGGTACGATTTGTCGCTACAACGTCCATCAAACTACTTCTACATGTAACTGTGTTATTTGCAACTAAACAATATGCAAGCGATTAGGTTGATTTGGTCTGGATCTTCTCTGTTCCAGCACATG
Source organism: Anodontia alba (assembly GCA_964016985.1). Lineage (NCBI taxonomy): Eukaryota > Metazoa > Mollusca > Bivalvia > Lucinida > Lucinidae > Anodontia > Anodontia alba. The sequence continues at coordinate 62,688,921 of OZ024832.1, read as the reverse complement.
TCAAATTTGTGGATGATGCGCGGGCTGGTCTGGAGCTTTAATTTTCGCACAAAATCTGTTGCCTTACTTGTACTTACGCCGGCCTCGGTGGCTTAGTTGGATGCTCCGTCCGACTGGAGACCAGGAGGTCACGGGTTCAAACCCCGCCGAGGTCGGCAACATTCTTTCGTGGAGATTGATCATGAAATATTTTCTACGGTCATTCTCTCCCTTCCGCTGTTTCAAAAAGGACAGTTATCAGTTTCTCGCGAAAGAATGTGCACAATACTGGTTAACCGCTTAGAGGACTAAGCCTGCCCAGTAAACGTATGGTTGGGTAAACTGACCGCGCTCGACATGACTCCATTGGGTTGACTGGGCCGTAAAACCTCAACACAAACAAAAACATACTTGTACTTAACTGTTACTATACATCTAAAACTGGAACAAGCATATTTGGGTACTTTGCTGACACATCTCATAACGTGGCGCTTGAAAGGCAAACAACCCAGCGAACACACAAAGTAGCAACGACGTTGTGTGTTTGCTGAGAATGTAATTCATAATCTGATCGTCTACACTGCTTTCTCAGACTTGCCTGTCCGCATACTTAGGTACTTACTATAATCCAAATATGAGTACGGACCATAAAAGTCCTAGCAGAGCTGTATGGATGCGAATTTGTTTCTATGCCTTTATTATTCGCACGCGGCACGACGACCCAGCTCAGCATGAGGGGTCAAATATCTGGTAGTGATAGTGCAATGAGACTAAACTTTGCTGCCTGGGCCACGATTTCTACCAATTTCTAGTGAACTCATGCACGATTGAGCAAAAGACTAGGTATTAAGACAACTCGCTCGTCGTCTCCAGTTGAGCCAAGAAATAAACGAGGCAACTTTAAGATGCTGGGTCTGTGTCTACTCCGTTCGGTCAAGTCTGTCTGTCCGAATGCTTACTGTACTTACGGTAACATCTTCAATTCTCAATACTGGGCTGTACGTCCAGTAGTATGTATGCGTAGTTTGGCTTGGACATTTACCTTGTCCCAAATTATGCCCATCGAAAAGAGAAGTAATTACTTTCAGCAATAGTGTAGCTCCTAGACCTTTATATCATGTTTCATCACTCCTTACTAAAAGCTTATTCTAATATGATACTTTGTGGCCAATCTTTAATGAAAACGTAGTGCAACCTATACTCAAGTTTTGCGCAGCATTTACAAATGGATATAGTCACAATCAAATTTATTTGATTATTAACAATTATAATTCTCGAATTTTAAATATAGTGTTGGATAAATATGAACAAAAAAAATCAGGAATGAAAAATGCATAGTTTAAGTGACGAATGTATATGCATGAGGGAACTGTAAACATACTAAACTTATTAACATTTGATATATTAATACGCCATCTTTCTTGCTACTAGTGAATTTTCTGCCAATTAAGGTGTACCTCTCATGAGCTTTGGCTTCCATAAAAATCCTGCAAGGTCTCAAAATCTGTCATCTGAGTGCCTTTGGTGCTATGATTGATTTTGGTTTCTACAAGATAAATTGCTGCTTTCAAAGAAGCGAAGACAATCAGTAGGAAGTAGGTGATTTTTATTTTTTAATAATAATAATAATGATAATAATAATGGCATACTCAATTAGCTCGTAGTACATGGACTGACATTATGACATGCGAGTGTGGACTGTCCGTACAGCTTGCCAGTCCGTCCATGTATTCGAGCTGATATTTTATAACATTCGTTCGTTGGTGTTTTGAAAGGAAAAAAAATGTGAAAGGTAATAAAAATTGACAGCAGACATTGATGTAATGATGTTCGCTCTTTTGTGTAGACAAAGTTTTATCAAGGCGCTTGTATTTCTTTATGTTATGTTAGGATAACATTGAATTCAATAGGGAACTTTTGTGCCCCCTCGCTCGGTCATTCTGTCACTTATGGCCGAATACCGGTCTGTTATAAAGTAATGTACGGTGTTGTGCACCTTGTGAGGGACGACTGTATGATGGCCAGTGAGGGGTTACGTTTTTCCGTGTTGTCTGAATAAGTAGGTCAGTGAACTAATGTGCAATGGTTAATGATTTTATTTCAGCTCAGATCTTAAGATTCTACAGATACATTTTAAGGGTCATTTTATTATCGGAGTGTTTTATAGGGTGTTAAAATTTCCTCTTTTTTTTTTTATCAAACATCTTCTTTTAGGATATTTAATTACTTTTACTTGCTTATTATTCAAAGAAACTTTTAACTGCGATCCCTAGACTGTTCGAATGTTTTATGTCATAGATTATGAAATTACCCGTTTGGCGTTGGGACGACGGCGGAGCAACATACTACCAAGATATGTTAGCGCTGCTCTGGCGTCGACCCGGCGAACTTGTCGGCCGTTTTACAATGTAAATGTGTATAATATGTATATATTGTTAGAAGTTTTTAAAGAGGACCATATGTTAGATTAGTACACTGTTTGCTAAATATGTCATCCTCGTAAAATAAAGACATTATTATTATATATTATTATTATAATTTATTAAATGTATTCATATTTATAATTCATTGATGAAAATTCTGATACCTGAATAGTAGCGAGTCTTTATCTTCAGGATAAATTGCTGCTAACAAAACGGCGAAGGCGAGCAACAGGCAGTAAATTATCGTAAATTTATTATGTGCCCTCGTAAAATAATATTAATATTTCATTGATGAAAAATTTGATATACAACTAATATCTTGCCTAGTTTAACTACAGACCTGTATAGGTGATGTGTATCTGTTCAACTTAGCAATAGAAATGGACTTACACTGAGACGTATACCCAGCGGGCACATGACGTTCATACAACGTCGCCTCAACGTCGATGCAACGTCGTGACGTTGCATCGACGTTGAGGCAACGTTGTATAAACGTCATGTGCCCGCTGGGTAAGCTCCGCTGTTAATTTCTTTTTAATACCTCCTAAGTTTCGCAAATATAAATTGTAGGGGGCACCGTATTTACCCTAAATACTTGGAAACCTTTATTCCTAGCCATACCAAGCCTTGTTCCAAAATTTGAACAAGTGCATTATACAACCTGTTGATACATGTATACTATAAGTGGAATGTATACATTTTCAGGGAAGATAACGCTGTCAAAATGTTTCGTCTCCCTTCTGAAAAAGGATGTACTCTAAAAGGAAAGAATTTGCTCCCTGTGGGAGCAAATTCTTTCCTTTTAGAATACACCCTCTTTTGGAAGGGGAATACTGTGTAGAAAAGCAGACAATATATCACAAACGATACAAAAACTGTTAGAAAGTCTACCTAGTGTGTCAAGTCACCTTAAATGCTAGATGAGTGGCAAGCACTGCAGACCCTGACCAGACGTCGCGTAAAACCCCATGGTGTCTGATCTAGATATTTGCTGAATATTTATGGTAAAGACGGTATCTTTTCAGACAAACCTTCCAAACGCTCAGGTGATACTGTTTACAGCGGTGATATTAAAGTGTATTAAAAATAAACGTGTTATGCCCCGCTAAACGAAAGTGGCGGGGTATTATGGTTTCACGTTGGCCGACAGTGTGTCCGTCCGTCCATCCGTCTTCGGTCCGTCCAACTTTCGTACGTCCGTCCGTCCGTATTTTCGTTTCCGAAAGATAACTTGAGTAAATATAAATGGATTTTCGCCAAACTTGGTATGTGCATTGACATTGTGGAGATCTGGTTAGGGATTGCTAATGGGCAAATTTCGTTTCCGGACGATAACTTGAGTAATACCAAGAGACTTTCGCTAAACTTGGTATGTGCATTGATATTGTGAAGATCTAGTTTGGGACTGCTACATGTAATGGGCAAATTTCGTTAATTTTTGATGGAGTTATCTGCCCGAGACATGCCCGTATTTTCGTTTCCAAACAATAACTTGAGTAAATGTTGATAGATTTACACCAAGCTGGCGGGATATGCTTGTCATGCGTTTATTTACCAGATATAAACATGGAGAAAGAAACAAAAACAAAGAAAAAGCATGAAACAACATCGATTAATATTAGCCGTGCCATGCGAAAACATTTCTCCAGGTATATGTGCATAGCGAAGTCACAGATCAGCCTGCGCATCCGCGCAGTCTGATCAGGGCATTTGCTGTTCGCAAACATTATTATTGGATACTATAGAATATTTTAATGGAGATCAAATGCCCGGATGAGACTGCACGTGTGCAGGTTGATGTGAATCCGCACAATTACCGCATGCTCGAATGCACTTTTTTCGGTTGACGCGGCCCATATAAGACTTAATAATCTAACTCAATTTAAGATAAAGAATACGTAAGTGACTGACGAAATTAATTACGCGCGTTGCGACGGACTTTACGTCATGACGTAACAAAACTATGACATCACTTTCTGTATGGCAGCGCCCACCAACGCTCGTCGGTGTAGGATAAAATGTAGCACATTTTTTCGCCAAAACCTAACAGCTGCCCTTCTTGAATCAGCGGAATGGAGCGAATGGCTGTAGAAAATGTTGCCGACTCGGCAGGTATCGCATCCGCGACCTCCTGATCACCAGACAGATGCGCATCCGACAGAGCTACCGAGTTTCAATATTAAAATGGTTAACCCAAACACGGCTGGGACTTTGGCAAACAGTATAGACCCAGGTCAGACGCCGCGTGTCTGTTTCTATGGCATTTGTTCAGGGTCTACACTATTTTCTGAAAGTATAGGAATTTAAGGGTTAAACGAAACAATCTGTGTCCAAGTTCAGGACCTTTTTGTTTCAGCCAACACTCAGAGACTCTAGCCCGCCAATAATGTCAGTGCTTTGATTTAAAGAACAGATGTAAATAATAGAATAGGTAATAAATATAACGGCAGAAGTCTAATAGTCACACAAAGTATTGTGTTAAAATAAAAATAAAACATAGCTTGTTGTATGCTATTTTATGCTGTTGCAAGAAAATCAGCATTTCAAAAGAACACATGAAATCCGCATTAGAAGTTTCGTGCTCAAGTCCTTTAACTCAATCGAAAAGGGTAGTTACTCTATCAGTATTACATGTAACCGATTCAAACTCCCAAATCAAACAACGTATACTACAAAAAGCACTTGTGATATTAACTATTTATTATTTATTTATTTTTTATTTATTTATTTATTTGAACTGTGCAAGGATATATATTAGCCACGAAAAGCTGCATGAAGAAGGTTTGAGTCAACGAGCATCAATATAGCGCACAGCGAAGATGCGGATCAGATTGCATGAATGAGAAAAGTGATCTTAGTCATGTCCGAATATTTTGCTTTTCGCGTCTCATGTGATGTTTGTATATACTGATTGCACACATCATTTTACACCAGAACACCAAGAAAACTTACGAAAACACGCCTATTCAAATATATAGACACTTTCACCTCCAAAAATTGAAAATTTTCAGATAAAAAACTCGCCGAGGCGATTCTAACGAGTACCCACAATCTATGCTTTTGAGCAGAAATAAGAAAAATAATGTATACGTGTACCCTTGTAAACCCCAGGTTTATTATATAAAAATGGGGTTTAAGGGGATCAAAATTATATAGACACGTTTTCGTGATGGCTTATAAATCACGTCGAAACACGTAGGCCCCATACTTGTTTATTGTCCCCCGCCTTTTCGAAGAAAAGTGGAGGGACACTGTTTTTGGTTTTCCGTGGGGCGTGGTGCGTGGTGCGTGGTGCGTGGTGCGTGGCGCGTGGTGCGTGGTGCGTGGTGCGTGGTGCGTGGCGCGTGGTGCGTGGTGCGTGGTGCGTGGTGCGTGGTTCCGAGTTTTTAGTGGGTACTTTGTCCCCTTAACTCCTCCCACAGTTTCTGTCCAATCCTTTTGAAACTTTACAGGTGTTTTAAGGATGGTATGAAGATATGCATGTGGTTTTTTCAGAATCCTGAAATAATTTTTTATCACTTTTTCTGCATTTTTAACTTAGACATTTTTTGAGTTCTAATATTACAGAAGTCTATAGGGAGTAGATACCTTGTCCCCTTAACTCCTCCCACAGTTTTTGGCCGATCGTTTTGAAACTTTACATGGGCTTTTAGGATGGCCTGAAGATATGCATGTGGTTTTTTCAGAATCCTGAAATAATTTTTTATCACTTTTTCCGCATTTTTAACTTAGACATTTTTTGAGTTCTAATACTACAGAAGTGTATAGGGAGTAGGTACCTTGTCCCCTTAACTCCTCCCACAGTTTTTGGCCGATCCTTTTGAAACTTTACATGGGCTTTTAGGATGGCCTGAAGATATGCATGTGGTTTTTTCAGAATCCTGAAATAATTTTTTATTACTTTTTCCGCATTTTTAACTTAGACTTTTTTTGAGTTCTAATACTACAGAAGTATATAGGGAGTAGGTACCTTGTCCCCTTAACTCCTCCCACAGTTTTTGGCCGATTCTTTTGAAACTTTACAGGTGTTTTAAGGATGGCCTGAAGATATGCATGTGGTTTTTTCAGAATCCTGAAATAATTTTTTATTACTTTTTCCGCATTTTTAACTTAGTCATTTTTCGATTTCTTATACTACAGAAGTGTATAGGGAGTAGGTACCTTGTCCCCTTAACTCCTCCCACAGTTTTTGGCCGATCCTATTGAAACTTTACATGGGCTTTCAGGATGGCCTGAAGATATGCATGTGGTTTTTTCAGAATCCTGAAATAATTTTTTATCACTTTTTCCACATTTTTAACTTAGACATTTTTTGAGTTCTAATACTACAGGAGTATATAGGGAGCAGGTACCTTGTCCCCTTAACTCCTCCCACAGTTTTTGGCCGATCCTTTTGAAACTGTACAGGTGCTTTAAGGATGGTCTGAAGATATGCATGTGGTTTATTCAGAATCCTGAAATTATTTTTTATCACTTTTTACACGTTTTGAACTTAGACATTTTTTGAGTTCTAATTTTACAGAAGTCTATAGGGAGTAGGTACCTTGTCCCCTTAACTCCTCCCACAGTTTTTGGCCGATTCTTTTGAAACTTTACGTGGGCTTTTAGGATGGCCTGAAAATATGCAGGTGGATTTTTCAGAATCCTGAAATATTTTTTTATTACTTTTTCTGCATTTTTAACTTAGACATTTTTTGAGTTCTAATATTGCAGAAGTATATAGGGTGCAGGCACCTTGTCCCCTTAACTCCTCCCACAGTTTTTGTCCGATCCTTTTGAAACTTTACAAGGGCTTTTAGGATGGCCTGAAGATATGCATGTGGTTTTTTTCAGAATCCTGAAATAATTTTTTACCACTTTTTCTGCATTTTTAACTTAGACATTTTTTGAGTTCTAATACTACAGAAGCGTATAGGGAGTAGGTACCTTGACCCCATAACTCCTACCACAGTTTTAAGCCGATCCTTTGAAACTTTACAGGTGCTTTAAGGATGGTCTGAAGATATGCATGTGGTTTTTTTCAGAATCTTGAAATTATTTTTTATCACTGGTTTCCTGCTTCAATACTTAGGTATTTGATACATAACCAGTGGTCCTCTGGTTAACTTTACCATTTTTAACACCTCAAATAAAAATTAGGCGGGGGACATAAATTCCCCATGGAATTTGCTTGTCTGATTGTACTTCAAAAACTAACTCGATAGTCAAGGACGTTTTTTTTTTCAGTTCAATATAATCAACAATAATAGTGCCATGAAATATTAGTTTTTACAAAAATCTATGGGCCAGTTAATTTGCTATATGCAATTAAGATGGAAAATTCGGCCTGTTTTTTTTTTTTTTTTTTTTTTTTTTCCTCATTCCCATTGTCCTATACAGAAACGATTTAGATTTCTAAGCGGTCCTTGCGCCTAAACGAATTAGGTGACCTATAGTTTTTGTTTGCATTTTTTGATGTAATATGTTTAGGTCTACTCGTATGCAAAATTTAAAAAAAAATCTATGGGAGAGTCCATTTACGTATTCTTGATCTTGAACCAACAACTTAAGCTTTACTGTTGACAGTTTCTCGGAGCTGTTTCCTGATAATTTGTCCACTCTGTGTTCGGATAGGTGTGTTTTTTTTTTTTTTTTTTTTTTTTTTTTTTTTTTTTCTTTGTCGCTGTGTCTTTAAAATCCTTATTTACGCTGTGGTTCGTGATATCGTGCAGGTGTTGTTGATTGTTGTTGTTGTTGTTGTTGCTGCTGCTGCTGTGTCTAATTGCATGTCTTATCGTACGGTTGTGTTCTGTGATTGTGGCCTATCCTATCTACATTTCTATTTTACACAGCACAGTCCTAAAGTTGATGACAGTTTGTGTGAGACAAACTAATTACGCTCCTTCTGTCTTTCTTCAAGAGGGAAACAATGCATTTTCGTTTAAACCTGTTTATATCTGAGTGACGTTAACATGCACTTTACTATTAAGGGAAAAGTATATAAATTCATGGGAGACAACTCTCTCAAAATTGTTTAGTAGCCCTTGTGAAACGGAATCTGCTTTAAAACGAAAGAATTAGCTTGGGAGCAAATTACTTGTTTTTCGAGTAGACCCTCTTTTTCAGAGGGAACTGATGTTAATTTACATTGTTTCAACGTTGTGTGCCTGTGTGCAATATTTCAGAGAGAGAAAAAAAAAAAAAAAAAAAAAAAACAACAACAAAAAAACAATTGTGATATGTTTCATATGTGAAGACCTCCACGTGGACCAAACAAATATATGTTTTACGACAGTGGAAGCTGAGGGCGAGGGCGGGGATCTCGTAATGCTAGCCTAAGCTCCCCAGTTATTTATTACTGGAAATTCCAAGTATGTACTTTTATTGTGGTACTTTTTGTTAAATGTTATGTAAAGTTTCACTTACAAAGTTCTTTTTTTCTTTTTTTTTTAACAATCGTGTAATAATGTGAGTTAAAGATATATTCAGTTAAGTTTGGGTAACAAAGCCGCCACCATTTTGGGAAAGGGCTGCCAACGCTGCTTGCCATATGTTCTTTTTGTGGCTGTTCAATTTATATTTGTCTGTCTTTCCCTTTGATGTTGAGAACGTTATGGGCTGTTCTACGGGTTGTTCTTGAGTTCACTCATTTATTTTAATGTGCAGGAAAGGAAAGGGAAATGTTTTTTCTCTACACAGACATGTTGAGGGTGCTCAGATATGAATAAAACGGAAATGGGAAATGGGTATTGATAAGGACCTTTGAAATGTAAACAGGTTAAACTTTGTTTATAACATTTGTCAAAAAGCGGATTAAAACTAAAGTTCAAATAAAGTAGAAAAGTTTTGTTTGTTTTTTTCTTTGTGTGTGTGTGTGTGTGTGTGTGTGTGTGTGTGTGTGTGTGCGTGTGTGTGTGTGTGTGTGTGTGTTTTAAAAAAAAAAAAAAAAAAAAAAAAAAAAAACACACACACATAAAAAAAAAACAAAAAAAAAAACAAAAAAAAAAAACCAACAAATGTCCCCACAACCCCGCCAGAGTTGTCATTCTTGTAGGCCTCGACCTGTTCTACATTTCTGCCAAGTATCATCAAAATATTGTGAAGGGTATACGAGTTACAGAGCGGACACGAAATCAAATTCAAATACAAGAAGGGGAGATAACTCCAAAAGTAAGAAAGATAGAGTTGTCATTCTTTTATGCAACACATTCTTCATTTCTACCAAGTAAAATTAAAATGATACAAAGGGTAATGGAGTTACAGAGCGGACACGAAATCCGATTCAAACACTAGAAGGGGAGATAACTCCAACAGTAAGAAAGTCAGAGCTGTTATTCTTGTATGAACATTTCATCTCGCCCTGTTCTACATTTCGACCAAGTATCATAAAAATATTCCGACGGGTATTCGTGTTATGGAGCAGACAGGAAATCAATTTCAAACACAAGAAGGGGAGATATCTACAAAAGTAAGAAAGCTAAAGTTGTCATTCTTGTACGTGACAGGTCCTCTTGTCCTGTTCTGTATTTCTACCAAGTATCATCAAAATATTCCGAAGGGTATCCGTGTTACAGAGCGGACAGGAAATCAATTTCAAACACAAGAAATGGAGATAACTCCACAAGTAAGAAAGCTAAAGTTGTCATTCTTGTACGTGACAGGTTCTCTCGTCCTGTTCTACATTTCAACCAAGCATCATTAAAATATTCCAAAAGGAGTTTTCGACTTACAGAGCTGACACGAAATCAATGCACAATCACTGTCAAATATATAACAAAGGGAGATCATGCCAAAAGTAAGCAAGGCAGAGTTGTCATTCTTGTACGCGACACATTGTCTCATCATGTTCTACATTTCTACCAAATACCAATAAAATATTCCAAGGTGTATTCGAGTTACAGAGCGGACACGAAATCAATTTCAAAAACAAAAAAAAAGGGAGATAACTCCAGTAGTAAAAAGCCAGTGTTACGGGTATCATTTTTATACGCGACACGTTGTCTTGTCCTGTTCTACATTTCTACCAAGTATCATAAAACTATCGCAAAGGGTACTCGACTTACAGAGCGGACACGAAATCAATGCATAATCATTGTCAAATATAACAAAGGGAGATAACGCCAAAGGTAAGGAAGGCAGAGTTGTCATTCTTGTACCTGACACGTCGTCTTGTCCTGTTCTGCATTTCTGAAAAGCACCATCAAAATATTCCGAAGGGTGTTTGAGTTACTGAGCGGACATGAAATCTATTTCAAACAAAACAAAGGAAGCTAACGTCAAAAGTAAGAAAGCCAGAGCTGTCATTCCCGTCTCGTCTTGTTCTACATTTCTACCAAGTATCATAAAAATATTTCAAAGGGTATTCGACTTACAGTGCGGACACGAAATCAATGCATAATCATTATCAAATAGAACAAAGGGAGATACCTCCAAAAGTAAGAAAGTCAGTGTT